>JASAMZ010006122.1:5000-140315 GCA_030248115.1 Linhomoeus sp. GSCO2_2 | reverse complement strand
CCGACCCACCGGCGGCCTCACTGCCACCTTGCGCTTCGCCCTTGCCACCCTCATTCTTCTTAGAATGAGCCGCCGGCTTCTGCTTGCGCGCGTCCGCCGTCTCTCCTCGCAACTCCAAGTAGTCGCGGATGGACAGCACCAAGTCGTCCAGCGTGCCGTTCCTGGCCGTGTGCAGCGCCGCACCCACCAGGTCCTGTGGCAACCACCTTAGAATCTGGTTCTTCATATAGTGGTCCCACAACTGGGGCTGGCCCGGCCACGCTTTGTAGACTACGCCGCGCAACGCATTCACGTACGTGTCTATCGACTCTCCGCCCCTGTTCCACTTCATGTTGTAGAACTGGGCCTGCAGCGTAAAATCGTTCCGACGGTCGGCGTAACTCGCCGTCAGCTGCACCACTACATCTGCGTACGTGGCATATCCGGGTCGCGAGTCCCGGACCTGGTTCGCGATCTCCAACGGCCCACCGCGCAGGTGCGACTGCAGAATCGGCAACCAGTGCAACTGATCCACTCCCGTCAGAAGCATTCTGTCCTCGAACATACGCTGGAAAGTCGTCCAGTCACGGCCCTGTTCCCCTCCAAAGGGTTGCAGCGAGCCCAAATCCCTTGCAGAGATCGACGGCTGCTGCGGCCGGACTGCAGGGAGCAACTGCGGCATTGGCAGCAGGGGCGGCGGCGCCACGGCCACCGGAGGAGGGATCTGCCCGAACGGCGCAGCGAACGGCATCTGTCCACCACCTCCACCCTGCCCTGGGGGCATTCCACCTTGCCCTGGAGGACCTCCGCCTCCCTGTCCAGGCTGCTGCACTCCGCCTCCAAGCCCACCTTGCCCACCGCCCCCAGGCGGCGCTGGCGGCGCTTGGCCTGCTCCGGTGCCAGCGTTTGGTCCAGTGTTCACACCACTGCCGACCGGGCTTGGCACTAAGCCCCACCCCGTGCCTCCACTCGCACTCAGGGGGTGATTGCCTCCGCTCACGTGCGTACTCGTTGACTGCGCGCCTCCAAACACTGCACTTTGCGAGGCGGCTACCGTACTCCCCACCGCCACATTCCTCGGCGGACCGTTCAACACGCTCACTCCCGCCTGGGACATGAGGTCGTGACGCGTGGCTACCGAGTACGAAGGGTTGGACACCTTTCCGCTCCCTTCTGTGGTTCCAATCATGACTGAGCTTTGTTGCTGTGACTGGTCGAGATGTCGCGTGTCTACCTGCCTCTGCAGCTGCCCCAACGCGGCAGACATCGGCACCAACGACGCCGCAACGATTCTCGACATTTGTCTCAGCATCTCCTGATTATCAGGATCTTCCTGCTCGCCAATGATCGCCTCCACCGTCTCGGCCGCTGGCTGTGGTGGGAAGCTGCCTCCGCCGGCGCCGCCTCCGGCCGCCGCGTCTGACCCGCCTCCCTCCTCACCCTGCGCCACTTCCGGTCCCAGCGGCTGCTGCCACCCTCCACCGCCGAGCAGCGGCTCTCGTCCGGAAGCGCCGCGCCTCTCCAAGGGGCTGTTCGTCCGCAGGGAGCTGTCTTCCTCCTCCGCTCGCCGTTTCTGCTGCTCTTGGAGAGTAGCGGCTGACGCTACACACTCCTCACACATCCACCGGCGAGACGTGGGAAGATCACCCTCCCTCGACGCAACCACCCTCCCCTCTGGAAGGCACTCTCGCTTATTGTGCGAGTGGGCCCACTTCTGGCACCCCCCCTCACACTGACTCCGAAACGAGCCCGACTCAAACCTCTCGCGGCAGAAGAGACAGCTCTCTCCTTCTCCCGCCTCACTCATCGTAGCGTCTAGCACAGCAGAGCAAGCGGGCGAAGAGAACGGCGTATGAAAACGGGGAGAATCAGCAGCAACAGATCGTTTCACGGCGGGTGTATCAACGCCTCGACCTGTTCGCGTCAAAACCATACACAGACTTCACACGAACGTACAACGACGAACGGATAGCCAGGAAGCACAGGCGACACAACGATACAGTGGAATCGAAAGCAAAAGCTATCCACCCGGGAGCGCCAACTTGTAACCGAAACCGAACTGCCTACTTGCAGAAGCTACGGTGGTTGGGCACCGATCCTAGCACCAACTACAAGCAACCAGCCGAGAAACGATTATGCTACCTCAATCACTGGCCTCGCAAGGATGGAACCGACACCGCTCTTCTCCAGTGAAAGAGGCCTTCCTTCTGATCTTCTGTGAATAGCCACACCCGTTGACGCCACTGTAGTTGTTACCTATTGTTGTTCCTAGCCTTAGAAGTCCTAAGCGTCCGCGTTACACTGCAACTCTGGACAGCGATTCAAGCGAGCACTTTTATCCGAGACCAAAGGCTGGTCCGACGCACGCAAAGGCAACTACCTACCGACGGAGCAAGTGTAGCCGTGCTCACTCCAAATCGGGCGGGAAACACGACAGACGCCGCTGCCAACACACAGTTGTTGACAGCGCCACGATACGCATGAAGCAGTAATCACGTGGCGATACACTCGCTTACACTACACACTAGCCAAACAAAGAGTCGACGTCGCTACAGTAATCGAATCAAATAGCGGCGACGGCGACGGCCGATGTAGGCAGGATTCGCTCGCACTCCATCCTCCCACACTATTAAGAAATGAATTTTTTTTTTGTTTTTTTTTTTGTTGTTTGTTTTTTTTTTTAATTTAATTCCAATTTTTAATTCCCTGCGGTTTGCCCTTGGAGGTGGGGGGCGGACTTTCCTTTTGTTTTTTTTTAAAAAAGTTGTTTTTTTGTTTTTCCCCTTTTCCTTTTTTGGCACGCTATAGACAGCGCCTGAACGGTACAACTTTCTACTGTAAGGTTGTTGGGATTGCAGAGGGCCCGTCCGAGCAAGGAAACCGGTTGGAGTAGAAGATCTATCCATAAACTAGCGAGCAGCGGCGGCATACGGAACCTATGAGTACCGGGCAGAGCGCCTTCCCTACGTCTAGCATAGCGCCAGCGCAAAGCACGTACTGTACATAGTCTACCTGACCTGCCGAAGGGTATGCGAAAGCGAGGAAGTCCTAAGCGCAAGGGGAGTCCATAAGCGAGCGTACGATAGCCAAGCCTAGGGAGGTACGCCTCCTACCCTAGACTAAAACCTATGGGCCCACTGCACTTCAGGCGCACAAGTTGTGCAGAGTAAATCCCTGGTAAAGTTCACAATTCAGATCTAATCTATTAAGATTGACTGTTAGGATTGACTGTTAGGAGCATTAGCTCCCTAGGTTCTGAGGGGGAGCATTAGCTCCCTAGTTGGGTTGGAGCATTAGCTCCTACGTGAGTTTGTTAGTTGTATGTGCGTATATATGTGCGTATGTTTGTTTATATGTATGTATGTATGTGTATATACTAAATTTATATTGGTACGTAAGAGTTGTAAGGGAATGTATATATGTGTATGTACACTATGTGAATATATGATGAAACATGCTATTTGTGGAACCATGTTCAATTGGAAAACATTGTAATAAAATTATTTGCATAGTGAATCAAATCTACATGAAAGGTCCTAAGACCAAGCAAACTGTGTACCTTCGAGTGGGTATAAGCACCACACATCAAAAGGACACAGTTAGTATTGGTAAATTATTAAAACAACTTGACAAGTGATTTGATATAGCGCGATATATTACGCGAAAAGGGAAAGAGAACACAAACGCACGATAAAAGCGCAGGCATTTCTCAGGCTTTGACGTCAATCGCAACGTCAAATACAAGCCGCGTTTCAACAAAAACAATTACTAGAACTAAAGCCAAACTTTTGGTGCCGTGTTTCGGCGTGTATTCTCAAGACACGATCACCATTACCTAGCTCTGGGCCACGCCTCCTCAGTTGGGAACCCAGAGCGGCGCGAATCTACGGGGACGCGAGCAACCAAAGAGGGTTTGGGGTATCAAAGCAGCGACCGCGATGCACAATGAACACGACACACTCAGGCAAGCAGCCGTTCAGTAAAAGACGCTGGAGTAAATGAATAGTCTAGGTTGGAGAGACTCATATGCAGACCCAATCTAGATAAGCGGCGGCGGTAGGGGGTAGCGTGGGTAGACTATTGAATGCGTATTACAAATAACTGGTGAAGGAGAAACAGAGAGAATCGAGATAACAATCTAAATCTAAATGTACCTATCCAGACAGCGGATTCGGTGTGGCCCAAGCAGTTCAGAATGCGGTTCAGCAGTGATAGACGTCAAAGTTGCACAGTGTGATCGGCATCACTTTGAGACTGTGTTCCATGTACCTAGGGCACATTTCTACAGCAGCACGCTCCGGCAAGGCAGAAGCCCTCTCTGCTTCTGCAGCTCCTTCTGTCCGCCAAACTGGCGGGATTGCAGCAACCAATCTGCCTCAGGGGGCCGCATGTACCGCACGAACTGCCTGCAAATACATCAATGTGACGCAGTAAATTTCTACATATCTACGTACATATATACATCGAATGGTATGTACATACGTAGTAGCTATATATATTTACCGTACCTTTGTAGCCGCCGCCCACAACGATCCTCGGCTTGACGATCCTCGTCGTCGTTCCGCGCGGCACGCAGCAGTATCCATTGCGGCATATGCCCTTGTAGGCGCGACAGAAGGTCGAGGACAAGCACTTGGCAACGCAGTTCTCGTTGCTGAGACAGGCGCCTGAAAGTGGTGTAACTATTCCAATATTGAAAGTCAAAATTTGTAATCTGAATTGAAAACACACGCACTCTGTCTGCTACTCTGGATGTAACCTCCCCCTGCCGCCACTGAGGTCGCAAAGACTCCGATGGCAACTACGAGGGTCAGGAAGGCGGTACTTGACAGTGTCGCCATTTGGATCTTCTGTGGCGCGCTAATAACAACACTGACAAAGGGCTACGAGAGGCGAAGTGTAGCGGGGAACAGGCTCCGCCAACAATCAAGAGCGATGCTTGGATTGGCATCCTGCGTCGTGATTCGAGGGGGGTCGAAAAGCACCCCTCTTTCCCTGAAACTCCGCCCGTAAGGCGACAAAGTTGCCTGCGCGGCGGAAAGGAAACTTCGGGATGGGTGTTGTCTCTTTGTTTGCTCTGAGGAGCTCTCGTCACTTTGTTGCCTCCGACCGAGCGAAAGCGTCCTGTTTGTATTTCCGCTGCGCCGGCCAGAGAGAGGCAGCGCTGATGGTGGACTGAGCGACAAGACCTAACGCAAATGTGTACTTTGTTTCGGGATCCATTGTTTTGATGTCGCCTCATTGTAGTTGTACACCCGCAGGTACAAAAGAGCGGAACGAGCAAAACGAGCGCAGAGTCAGACTTGGCCTACTACTCTGGGATGGAATCACCTAACTTGGTCAAGTTTTGGAGTCGCTCGCATGGAATGGCTTGCTCGAACTGCATTATGACGACGAAGTAGGTAGCGATGATCGAGAATAGCTGAAACTATATTGTCGCGATTAGCCAACTCGAAGCGACCTCCAACTCGCAATAACAGTACCGTGAGAAGCGCGGCTCTTGTGATTGGAAAGAATTTCCCAGCTGTGATTGCCAGCTGGTTGCGCTGCAGCTGTGATGCAAAGAGCAAGTAATCCGCCTAAAATGTGCAATGAAAAGCCATTGTTTTGGAAAGTATGTCGCCTACTGTAATAAGTACATAGTACAGAGGTTCAGTAACCTGGGTGTCGACCGGCTCCGGCTCTCTCGAACGCCGGTAGTACCTCTGGAAAACCTCGTCGCTTATACTGTGCGTCTGGAACGAGTGACCTTGCGTCTTTTGAGGACTTAATCTCAGCTGAAGTTGTATTCGCGCAATCCAAAGCTCCACATTGTCACACCTCGTCCTCGATGAGTATGGCGGGCAGGGTGAGCTGCGTCACGTGGAGCGTGAACATGCCCCACCAGAAGACGATGACGCCGGCCACGGCCAGGTCGTGAGTGGCCTTGGCCAGAGCGTAGATGCAGCATAGGGTCAAGGGCACGTAAATGGCGTAGCCGAAGAGCAGGTAGCCTCTGTAGGTGCCGTTGACCGCCTGGCAGGCGTCCACCAGCTTCTGGTAGTTGCGGTGGCTGGTGGCCAACGATTCGCGGCCGCTGGCCAGTTGTCGACGGAAGCGCCGAATGAGACCGAGAGCCGCACAGCTCAGGAAGAGGTAGAGGGAGGCGCTGAAGGTGGTGCCGTTCTGGATGTAGAACAGCAGCGCCATGTCCACCCAGGGCAGGCCGGGCACCAGAGTCTGCGTGAAGGGCAACTCCACCACACCCAGCAGGCCCGACAACATGGAGAGGCCGTTGAGCAGCGCCATCGCCAGCGGCAGCACCCAGCAGACGTGGGCCAGTAGAAGCAGTCGGCAGTTGCTCTCCACCCTTGTCTCCCCCACTGGAGTTGCTTCGATAAGAACTAGACCAACTAAAGCTGCAGCGAGAAACAAAGGCAGGCAAAGACTGGCCTACCTTCGGCCCTGCCAAACGACTCGACGATCCGGTAAAAGTGCCTTTGCGCAAGGATGGAGCACAGCTGGCTTCCGAAGCTCAAGGCGAAGTAGGTCAACGAGAGTCCTTGGAGCAGCAGTGCGGGAGTGATGACAGAGGTGTGCGACCTGGCCAGAACCTCTGGGACGCTAGTCGCCGCCGACCACAGCAAGGCCGCCGGAGCGATCGCGAAAACCGCTGTGGCGTACAGAAGCTGACCGACCTCAACAACACAGTTCCTAATACCGATTGCACCCTGTACGTACATATTAGCAAGGCTCCGATCAGTGATTTGCGTACCTAAGACTATGCTAGTCGATTATAACAACTACATGTCTTGTCGTACCTTTAGAATCATAGGAGTCGTCGTGGGCGAGAGATAAACGAGGCCAATTAATCGGCCGTAGACGAGTAACGGCGCCGAAGCAGCGATATAGCGCGACTTGTGTTGAGAGACGTCCGCCATATCATTGGGCAAGAAGTCCAAAGAACTCCTGAAATGTCTGCTTGCGCTCGCCATTGGGAAGGCGCCGTTGCTTTCTTCGTGAAGTTGATTGGAACCCATCGGGCCGCTGCTCAGCCAACCGAGATCGAAACCACTGGCGACGGTAGCTACCGACGCCGACAGCGCCAACCAGGCGCCGTTTTCGTTGTGGGAACGCTGGCGTTGACGAGCGCCATTCGCCCTCTTCTTCGCTGGCGCTTGCATTATTCAGAGGCATCGATGCGGTTCTTGAGCACTTGTCTATACAAGCGGTTTCCAAAGAAAACTGGACCTCGCCGGAACTCGGGTCAATTCGCGAACGAACAAAATATGGAGGAGAAGACAAGACACCGTTACATCGACGCAACTGCAGCGCTCGCATGCCCACCGCGCCTTCCCCAGTAGATGGATAGATTCTTTCGCCAAGGTAGCGTCGACTAGGCAAACATCGTCGCCACTCCTTTCACTCAAATGATACGCGATCCGCACCACGGCCAGAACGTTGCTGCTCGAGGCTCGCGTCACTCCTGGCACTCAACCATATGACTCACCTTTCAAACAAGAATAACGTTCACCCAAAGTAATTTCATACCATACCCTAAGGAAGTCGGACACTGTATCCACGACTCTAATTATGGGACGAACTATTATTATAACGAACCCTATTGTACCGTCAACTAACTTGAGTCGCACTTGAATTCTTCATGTGCAGAGCTGTGACTGCGAACCACTGCTGCCGGTTCCACCAAATTGACAAATCACAACCACGTAACTGGCGATCACTGACAGAAGCTGAAACTGACTGTTTATCACACCGTACAAGCCATAGAGTGGTTTCTCATGTGTACGTACCGTCATTAAGGAGCCTCTGTCAATGGTAAAGAACCCCCCGGCCGTCAATGTCAGTCGATAGGTCTCCATTTCGCTGAGGAACATGTGGTGCTCGATCTGAAACTGACAGAAATTTGACGGAGTCTGGTCATGATCATGCTTCTATGATATACGTGACCGTGGCAGTGGCGCCATCGTCAGTGACGCTTCCAATGCTTCGTGGCGC
The DNA here is from genome assembly GCA_030248115.1 of Linhomoeus sp. GSCO2_2. NCBI lineage: Eukaryota > Metazoa > Nematoda > Chromadorea > Monhysterida > Linhomoeidae > Linhomoeus > Linhomoeus sp. GSCO2_2. The sequence continues at coordinate 132,341 of JASAMZ010006122.1, read as the reverse complement.
CTGCAGAATCGGCCGTCGGTGGTGGCGAATGAAGAGCGCCTGCTGCAAGCTGCCGTTCTGAATCGGGAGCATTCTGTACTGCGAAAGTAGCGCATGCAAGCGAAGTTCCCCAACCTCGTCGACCAGCAGGATGCACGGGACGGTGATGAGGCAGAGGTGGCCAGTGATCATGGCCCACCAGAAGAGGACGACAGCGGTCAAGCCGGCCGCCTGGCCCTCTCTGGCCAGACTGTAGACGTAGCACAAAGTCAGGCTCAAGTAGAGACCGTAGGAGACGAGAATGTAGACGCGGTAGATCGAGTCGAGTCGCCTGACGTACCCCACCAGAAGATGGTAGCGGCGGTGGGCGCAGTCGACGCCTAGGTCTTCCTCGGGGCTGGATGGGGCGTCTAGTGAAGACGGTTCCGGCGCCGTTTCCATCTCCGACCGAAGCGTCCTCGCCGAGTCGAGAGCGTGGCAGACGAGCGCGGCGAAGAGGGACGCGGCGAAGGTCATGCCGTTCTGCGCGTAGAACAGTAAAGCCATTTCGGCCCAGACGTGCCACTGGACGATGATTCTCCCAATCCCAAAAGGTATGTCGACCGATTCGAGAATGTTCGCGAGGAAGACGCCAACGTTGGCCATGGACAGGCACACGCAGACCACGCAGCAACTGTAGCAGACGGCCCGACCATTCAGGCGATCTGCCGCAGTACTGCCCCCTACAGACAGGATTCAGCATCAAAACTGTAATATTTCTCTGGGTATCTTTGCATTCATACATCCATACTTCTGCTATCGACGTTCGACAGCGTCGCCTCCAAATTTTCCAAACTGCGCTGTGCCCGTAAGGTGAACAGCTGACTTAGCAACCCCTGCAGATAGTAGGCCAATTCAGTGATCTGCAATAGACCCGCAACGCTGAACAGTGGCTTCTCATGCACGTCACTCCCTATGATGAGCTTGAGACAACCCCTGACGATGGCGAACAAGTAGACGCAGAGAACAACGGTGGCGTACAGCTGCAGCAGCAACTGAAAAGACCGCCACTCATGGGTGAGGATGTCTCGCCCATTGCTTACCTTTTTGCTCATTGATTACCCGGACGAGAAGTACGGAATGGTTGCAGCGGTAGATTAGGCCGAAAAGCCGCCCGTAATTGAGGAGAGGACGGGCCAGCGCCATTGCGTACAGTGCGGTATTGAATACTGTAAGTCTTGGTTCCAAGAGAAAACCTCTAGAACGACAGTCAATCCAAACTGACGTCCAAGCCAACACCATTAGCAGCTCTAGTGGTGAGAGACATTCGATGCTGCCGGGAAGTGTCACACAAATGCACGAGGAAGCTATTTCCACTTTGAAATGTGAGAAATGCAAAAGGCACCGCTTCTGCTGTGATGTTCATTTCGTCCGGCCGTATGACTGTCCTTAAATACAGCGGATGCGGTATCCTAGTACACATTTCTGTCAGCGTGATGCACGCGAACGTAAATACAAGCTGAAACGAAATGGTGTTGACGACATTTTATCAGAACAAACGCAGGGTGTACGGGCATAGCCCAATGGCGACTACGTGTAGGTACATATTACTTAGGTATGTCCTTAAGGAAGCAAAGTGATGCGCCCTCATACAACAGTCGAGAGATATGTCCTTTATTTTCAGCGAGATTCATTCATTGTTGAAGCTAGGAATATATGTAGAAAGAACAGGGTTTGGAATAAAACGAAGAAAGTAAATCGACCAGCGGAAGAGATGTCGGCGTCAGGGACCGAAAGCGTCTACCTCTTGCCTGACCTGCAGCAGGGCGGCGAACACGCCGCCGCCGCCGCTGCCGACGACGACGGCCATTCCGAGTATATGTTGGACGACGAGACTCTTTCGTTGACGGCCGCCACCGACGACGACAGCTCGGCGTGGACGGACGCTCCGACGCTGACCACTTTCTCCCAGGGCCAGAACGCGATACGGCTGCCGCCGCGGGCGAGGCGTTGCAAGTGCTACCAGGTCTGTTTAGGTGTAAGTAAGAAGATGAAAGGATCCAACATTTGGCCCAATTGCAGATCGACTGGGACGACGGAAACAGAAAGACCTGCACGCTGTGGAGCTGCCCCATGTGCGGCTACCTGCGACGGCGCGAGTCGGACGGAAGAAGGCGGCGGGCCGACGTGGAGAACGAGACGGCGGTCGACACGGAGCTGTCGCTGTTCGCCTACACGATACAAGAGTCGACGGAAGCGGAAGAATGGAAGGAGGAAAGAGAGGAGGAGAAGCGCGTCGTCTGCCAGGTCTGCGCCGAGGAGTCGGTGCCGCCGACGGCGATGCTGGCCTGCCATCGGTGCGGCAACGACTACTGCGTCCTCTGCCACTTGCGCATTCTGGTCGACGGGGGGCCCAGGTCGCCATCAACTTCCAAAGCACTTCTCCGCTCCCTTGCAGTGACCGAGTCCTTCCTTTGACTCTGTTCAGTCGGGCGCACTGCCCGTTCTGTCGAAACCGATACGACCACAAGCAGACAAGATGGCTCTGGCTGATGAAGAGCTGCCACTTCGAGACCTCATCGAGTAGCTCGGAAGAATTGACGTCGGACGGCGACACCCAGATGACGATGGCAGACGTCGGCTCCTCCATTTTCGACGAGTCGATCGCCAATTTCGACGAACACGAATGTGATAATTGCCCTTTGCCCTTTGACCATACCAAAACCGTACGCTACTTTTGTTTCAGCGGAGACGACAGTGGAAACGGCGGTGGAGTCTGACGAAGAAAGCGACGGTTAGTTCGCTACTCGCCTCGCCACGAACACAAATACGTCGGTACGTTTCTTCTCTCCTATAATTAATTGTGGTAATCCATTTCAGTGGAGACGGCGGTTTGTTGAAGATTCGGAGGGACGACTGAACCGAAGACGGCCAAGTTTCACCGAAAACCTCCTGCCTGATACCGGTTATGATTCGCCTTCTGTGACATTACCATCACCACGAGCGATCTTTTCTTCTCTGGCGAAGTAGAGCAGCTTTGACCGCAATAAATGAGCTTGATGGGTAACTAGCAAACTAAGGAAATCCTCTTTGCGAGCAGCGTTCGAGCAATAATGTGGAGTGATGTACATGATTTCACACACTGTGACAGTCATCGCCGTCGCCGACTTCAGCACGTCGCGAACTTTATGAAAACACGACATTTGTGAAGTGACGAAACTGAACTTCTGATGGCGGCGACTAGCATAAGAGACGGTGCTCCAGGATACCTGCAGTTACGTAACTTCTGGCGAAGGGGCAGCGAAGGAAAGGACGCGCCCACAACTTTCATTCCATAGAACCGCTCTTCGCCAAATTTGAAATTTACTCTCGTTGAGGAGATAAGGTCCTCTAGTGTGCCAAATTTCAGCCAATTTCATTCAGTAGATTCCGAGAAATAAATATCGTGATGAACTGAACTCGTCCTTCTCTGCCCTATGTCAGACCTTACGTAACTCCAGGTAACCTGGGACACCGAGTGACGTGGAGTTACGGTAACTCCTGTAACATTTCGTTCATAAGGGGGTACTAGCCGTTCCTTCCTGTTGCAGAAGAATTTGTGTGATCTGAATAGCACGGAATGTAGTCGTCAATGGCCGTAATGTCCTGTTGCATAATCTGTCCTGTTGAAGGTCTGTCCGTTGCAAGGTCTGTCCTGTTGTGAGCCAACGGCGGTGGTCGCCTCGTGCGTGTGCCGCAACGTCAGTCCTGTTCATTGTCAAGGTCTGACCTGTTGCAAGGCCTGTCCTGTTGCAAGGTCTGTCCTGTTGCAAGGCCTCTCCTGTTGCAAGATCTATCCTGTTGCAAGGCTTGCCGTGTTGCAAAGTTTGTCCTGTTGCAAGGTCTCTCATGTTGCAAGATCTGTCGTGTTGCAAGGTCTGTCCTGTTGCCTGTTACAAAATCTGTCCTGTTGCAAGATCTGTCCTGTGGTAAGAACTGTCCTGTTGCAAGATTTGTCGTGTTGCAAAATCTGTCCTGTTGCAGAAGGTCTGTCCTGTTGCGACCCAACGGTGCTGTCCTGTTGCAAGGTCTGTCCTGTTGCAAGATTTGTCCTGTTGCAAAATCTGTCCTGTTGCAAGATTTGTCCTGTTGCAAGATTTGTCCTGTTGCAAAATCTGTCCTGTTGCAAGATCTGTCCTGTTGCAAGATTTGTCCTGTTGCAAAATCTGTCCTGTTGCAAGGTCTGTCCTGTTGCAAGATCTGTCCTGTTGCAAGATTTGTCCTGTTGCAAAATCTGTCCTGTTGCAAGGTCTGTCCTGTTGCAAAATCTGTCCTGTTGCACGCCGACAGCGCTGACTGCCTCGCGAACGCTCCGTACAAAGCGCCGCGCAAAACAAATGATAGAGAGCGGGCAGATTTTCCTGTTGCAAAATCTGTCCTGTTGCAAGATTTGTCCTGTTGCAAAATCAGGCCTGTTGCGAGCCAATGGCACTGGTCGCCTCGCGCGACCATCCTGTTGCAACGTCTGTACTGTTTGCAAGGTCTGTCCTGTTGCAAAATCTGTCCTGTTGCACGCCGACAGCGCTGACTGCCTCGCGAATGCGCCGTACAAAGCGCCGCGCAAAACAAATGATAGAGAGCGGGCAGATTTTCCTGTTGCAAAATCTGTCCTGTTGCAAGATTTGTCCTGTTGCAAAATCAGGCCTGTTGCGAGCCAATGGCACTGGTCGCCTCGCGCGACCATCCTGTTGCAACGTCTGTACTGTTGCAAGATTTGTACTGTTGCAGAAAGTCTCTCCTGTTGCAAGCCAATGGCGCTGACTGCCTCGCGAATGCGCCGTACAAAGCGCCGCGCAAAACAAATGGTAGAGAGCTGCCAGATCCAATGCGAGCTAAGGGGAGCGAGCCTGATTGAGCGGCGACGGTGCTTGCCGTACTGTTCAGGCGATGCCTGCGTTGAAGGCAGGCAGCAACAGGCGGCGCTAGCCGTGCAGCGATTGATTGCCATTTGCCGCCGCTGGCGTCCCGCTGGCGTCTAGGCGCACGCGTGCTGAAGCGTCGCGTGGCGAAGTGCTAGCGAGGCAAGCGCATGCTGAAGCGTCGCGTGGCGAAGTGCTAGGGAGGCTAGCGTACTCAGACGGACAGACAAAACACCTAGCTAACATAGTAATGTAGACTAGAGCCTTTAGCCCGTAGGAGAATCTCTATAGTCCAAAGAGCACTGTCGTTACACAATTGTTGTGAAGCTACCGATGGCGCATGCCACTGGTCAGAACATGCAGCGACTTATGGCATGCCACAGCGAGTATTTGGCTTTAGCCTCTAGATGACTTCAGGTTGTGCCTGTGCCACTGCCTACAATTACACCTGGTCACGTGCCTGTGAATACACATCAAAGGCATTTGAGTTTAGCCTGTAGATGCTTGGCTTCAGCCCATAGTCAATTTTAGATTGTGCCCCTGCCAGTGCCTACGATTAGCCTTGCGCCACTCACCATGCCTGTAAATACACCTCGGGGTCTCAAGACGACAACTCTATAGTGAATGGTGACACAATACAGCAAAAGTGGCATGAAATAAAGTGTCAGCCACTCCTTAGTGCTCAAAATGTACTGTGCAGCCGATATTTTCGTGATTTTTGTGAAATTTAGTGAATTGTGAAAGTTTTAAAATAGGAGGGGATTCCTTCCAGTCCACGACGGTCAGTTTAAGCTATAGATCTCCAGGATCCATCGCCCGTGTCGCGAGAAAATGGCCGGACAAACAAACAAACAAACACACAAACTCTATGCCCCTTAGTATATAGGACTAGTGCCTTTAGCCCATAGGTGATACTGTATATCTGTAGCTGAATACCTATGGAAACAGAGCCATTTGTATCGACCCATGGAAATCAGCCACTGCTCACAACATGTATTGGCCTATGGTTCACGACCAATGCTCACAACAGCCCATAGGAGATTCTGATAGATCTAAAGTCTTCAGACACTGTGCCCCTGCCAGTGCCTGCATTTACCATTGCCCCCACTCTCGTGCATTTGATTACACTGAACCTTGCATGTATGTGTTTGTGTTTAGCCAATAAGAGGTTTCAGATAGATCAAAAGTCTCTTGACACTGCGCCCTTGCCAGTGCCTGCATTTATCATCAATCCTGTTCCCGTGCCTCTCAATACACTGAAGCTAACACATGGACGCTTGTGTTTAGCCCTTGGAAGATTTCAGATTGCTAATGTCTTCTGGCACTGTGCCCCTGCCAGTGCCTGCATTTACCTTTGCACCTGTTCCCGTGCCTCCAAATATCTGTAATAGCCTCACAGCGACAGCTCTGGAGTGAATGGTGACACGACAGTGTAAAATTTCCACGAAAATGACCAATAGGCACTCTTTAGTGCTCAGAATGTACTGTGCAGTCGATATTTTCATGAATTTTGTGGAGTTTAGTTATTTGCAAAAGTTTTGAAATAGGAGGGGATTCCTTCCAGCCCACGACGGTCAGTTTAAGCTATAGATCTCCAGGATCCGTCGTGTGTGTCGCGAGAAAATGGCCGGACAGACAAACAAACAAACAGACAGACAGACAGACTCTATGCCGCTTAGTATATAGGACTAGAGCCTTTAGCCCGTAGGAGATTGTCTATGGTCAGTGGTGTTGGGTTCAGCCCATAGACAATTGTGTTTAGCCCGTAGGACATTTCAGATAGATCTAAAGTCATTCGACCCTGTGCCACTGCCAGTGCCTACATTTAGGATCGCACCAGCTCCCGTGCCTGTGAATACACAATAGACGCTTTGGTTAGCCTGTAGACAATTGGGTTTAGCCCATAGAACATTTCAGATAGATCTCAAGCCATCTGACACTGTGCCCCTGCCAGTGCCTACATTTAGGCTCACACCAGCTCCCGTGTCTGCAAATACACAATAGACACTTGGCTTTAGCCCATAGACATTTGGATTTAGCCTGTAGGAGAATTCAGGTAGATCTAAAGGCATTTGACGTAGATCCAGAATGGTTTGATGCTGTGTCCCTGCCAGTGCATGCAGTGCCTGCAAATACACTTTGGAGTCTCACAACGACAACTCTTTAGTGATCGGAGATACTGTAAAGCGCTTTTGGCGCGAAATCAAATGTCAGTCACAGCGTATGGTACCTTCTGTGCTCAGAATGTGCAGGCGCAGTCGATATTTTCGTAATATTTTGGAATTTAGACATCGACCAAAGTCCACAAACCTTCATCCACAACTTCAGGCTATGACGGTCAGTTTAAGCCATAGATCATCGCGATCCGTCAACTGTGGCTAGAGTTATGGCGTCCACAGACCCACAAACAAACAAACAGACTCTTGCCGCTTAGTATATCCTTAGTAATATGGACTAGAGCCTTTAGCCCGTAGGAGAATCTCTATTGTCAATCGTGTTGGGTTCAGTCCACAGACAACTTAGTTGAGCCCGTAGACACTTGGGTTTAGCCTGTAGACTATTGGGTTTAGCCCATAGAACATTTCAGATAGATCTCAAGTCATTTGACACTGTGCCCCTGCCAGTGCTGACATTTAGGATCGCACCAGCTCCCATGCCTGTAAATACACAATAATAGACACATGGGTTTAGCCCGTAGACTATTGGGTTTAGCCCATAGGACATTTCAGATAGATCTAAAGCCATTTGACCCTGTGCCCCTGCCAGTGCCTATGTTTAGGATAACACCAGCTCCCATGCCCGTAAATACACAGTAGACTATTGGGTTTAGCCCGCAGACGTTGGGGTTTAGCCCATAGGAGATTTCAGGCAGATCTAAAGTCATTTGGCTTAGATCCAGAATAATTTGATGCTGTGCCCATGCCAGTGCAGGCAGTGCCTGCGAATACACTTTGGAGTCTCACAACGACAACTCTCTAGTGAATGGTGACACTGTAGCGCACTATTGGCGCAAAATCAAACATTAGTCGCAGCGTGTGGTGCCTTCTGTGCCCAGAATGCACTGGCGCAGTCGATATTTTCGAAATATTTTGGAATTTAGAGATCGACCAAAGTCCACAAACCTTCATGCAAAACTACAGGCTATGACGGTCAGTTTGAGCCATAGATCATCGCGATCCGTCAACTGTGTCTAGAGTTTTGGCGTCCACAGACAAACAAACAAACAAACAAACAAACAAACAAACACACGGACACAGTTAGGCGCCATAGTATATAGGACTAGAGTCTTTAGCCCGTAGGAGAATCTCTATGGTCAATAGCACATGGGTAATCTGCAGAGCATGAAGGAGATAACGCAATCATCGAATTCAGTGCACTGCAGGACAGTACAGTTAGATCTCAAGTCATTAGACCCAGTGCCATTGTCAGTGCCTATGTTTAGAATCTCGCCAGCTCCTGTGCCTGTAAACACACAATAGATGCTTGGGCTTAGCCCATAGACAATTGGGCTTACCCCATAGACAATTGGGTTTAGCCCATAGGACATTTCAGATAAATATCAAGCCATTCGACCCTGTGCCCCTGCCAGTGCCTACGTTTAGGATCGCGCCAGCTCATGTGCCTGTAAATACACAGTAGACCCTTGTGTTTAGCCCGTAGACATTTGTGTTTAGCCAATAGGGCATTTCAGACAGATCTCAAGCCATTCGACCCTGTGCCCCTGCCAGTGCCTGCATTTAGGCTCGCACCAGCTCCCGTGCCTGTAAATACACAATAGACACTTAACGACAACTCTGTCATGAGTGGTGACACTGTAAAGTGCTTTTGGCGCGAAATCAAATGTCAATCGCAGTGTGCGGCACCTTCTGTGCTCAGAATGTACTGGCGCAGCTGATATTTGTGAAATATTGTGGAATTTAGTCATCGGCCATGGTCCACAATAGGAGGTGCAAAACTACATGTCTCGACGGTCAGTTTAAGCCATAGATCATCGCGATCCGTCAACTGTAGCTAGAGTTATCGTGTTGACAAACAAACACACTCTATGCCGCTTAGTATATAGGACTAGAGTCTTTAGCCCGTAGGAGAATCTCTATGGTCAATAGCTCATGGGTAATCTGCAGAGCATGAAGGAGATAATGGAATCGTCAAATTCAATGCAACGCAGGACACTACAGTTGGATCTCAAGCCATTTGACTGTGACCCTGCCAGTGCCTACGTTTAGGGTCTCACCAGCTCCCGTGCCTGTCAATACACAATAGACACTTGGAATTAGCCCGTTGCCAATAGGGTTTAGCCCGTAGGACATTTCAGATAGCTCTCAAGTCATTTGACACTGTGCCCTTGCCAGTGCCTACGTTTAGAATCGCACCAGCTCCCATGCCTATAGCCACAATAGGCACTTGCAGTTAGCCCATTGACAATTGGGCTTAGCCTGTAGGACATTTCAGATAGATCTCAAGCCATTTGACACAATGCCCCTGCCAGTGCCTACGTTTAGGATCGCACCAGCTCCCGTGCCTGTCAATTCACAATAGACACTTGGAATTAGCCCGTTGCCAATAGGGTTTAGCCCGTAGGACATTTCAGATAGATCTAAGGTCACTTGACACTGTGCCCCTGCCAGTGCCTGCATTTACCATTGCACATGCTCCCGTGCCTCCAAATACACCTCGGAGTCCCACAGTGACAACTCTGTAGTGAATGGTGACGCAATAGCCCGAAATCAGCTCGATAGTGACTTGCAGTCACTCTTGAGTGCCCAGAATGTACTGTGCAGCCGATATTTTCGTGATTTTTGTGGAATTTAGACATCGGCAAAAGTCCACAATAGGAGATGCACTATTCCAGGCAGAGGCGGTTCTTTTGAGCTATAGATCTCCAGGATCCGTCAAGGCTGTCGAGAGTTATCGTGTTGACAAACAAACAAACAAACAAACAAACAAACAAACAGACTCTATGGTGCTTAGTATATAGGACTAGAGCCTTTAGCCCGTAGGAGAATCTCTATAGTCGATTGCGTATGGGTAATCTGCAGAGCATGAAGGAGATAACGCAATCATCGAATTCAGTGCACTGCAGGACAGTACAGTTAAATCTCAAGTCGTTAGACCCTGTGCCATTGTCAGTACCTATGTTCAGGATCGCCAGCTCCTGTGCCTGTAAATACACAATAGATGCTTGGGTTTAGCCCACAGACAATTGGGTTTAGCCCATAGGACATTTCAGATAGATCTCAAGCCATTCGACCCTGTGCCCCTGCCAGTGCCTATGTTTAGGATCGTGCCAGCTCATGTGCCTGTAAATACACAGTAGACTCTTGGGTTTAGCCCGTAGACATTTGGGTTTAGCCAATAGGGCATTTCAGACAGATTTCAAGCCATTTGACACTGTGCCCCTGCCAGTGCCTACATTTATGCTGGCACCAGCCCCCGTGCCTGCAAATACACAATAGACGCTTGGGTTTAGCCCATAGACATTTGGCTTTAGCCCGTAGGAGATTTCAGATAGATCTAAGGTTGTTTGACATAGATCCAAAGCAGTTTGATGCTGTGCCCCTGCCAGTGCATGCAGTGCCTGCGAATACACTTTGGAGTCTCACAACGACAACTCTTTCATGCGTGCTGACACTGTATAGCGCTTTTGGCGCAAAACCGGACGTCAATCACAGAGTGTGGTGCCTTCTGTGCTCAGAATGTACTGGCGCAGTCGATATTTGCGAAATATTGTGGAATTTAGTCGTCGGTCAAAGTTCTAAAATAGGAGGTGCAAAACTACATGTTAGAGGTGCAAAACTACATGTTACGATGGTCAGTTTAAGCTATAGATCATCGTGATCCGTCAACTGTGGCTAGAGTTATGGCGCGAACAGACAAACACACGGACACAGTTTTGCCGCTTAGTAATAAGGACTAGAGCCTTTAGCCCGTAGGAGAATCTCTATGGTCAATCGTGTTGGGTTCAACCCATAGACAACTTAGTTTAGCCCATAGAACATTTCAGATAGATCTCAAGCCATTTGACACTGTGCCCCTGCCAGTGCCTACATTTAGACTCTCGCCAGCTCCCGTGCCTGTAAATACACAATGGACACTTGGGTTTAGCCTGTAGACTATTGGGTTTAGCCCATAGAACATTTCATATCGATCTCAAGGCATTTGACACTGTGCCCCTGCCAGTGCCTACATTTAGGGTCGCACCAGCTCCCACTCCTGCAAATACACAATAGACACTTGGCTTTAGCCCGTAGACATATGGATTTAGCCCGTAGTAGATTTCAGATAGATCGAAAGACATTTGACATTGATCCAAAGCAGTTTGATGCTGCGCCCCTGCCAGTGCACACAGTGCCTGCGAATAAACTTTTGGAGTGTCACAACGACAACTCTGTCATGAATGGTGACACTGTAAAGTGCGTTTGGCGCGAAATCAAACGTCATTCACTGCGTGTGGTGCCTTCTGTGCTCAGAATGTACTGGCGCAGTCGATATTTTCGAAATATTTTGGAATTTAGACATCGACCAAAGTCCACAAACCTTCATGCACAACTACAGGCCAGGACGGTCAGTTTAAGCCATAGATCATCGCGAACCGACAACTGTGTCTAGAGATATGGCGCTCGCAGAGCCACAAACAGACGGACAGACTCTAGGCCGCTTAGTAATATGGACTAGAGCCTTTAGCCCGTAGGAGAATCTCAATGGTCAATGGTGTTGGGTTCAGCCCACAGACAACTTAGTTTGGCCTGTAGAACATTTCAGATAGATATCAAGCCATTTCACACTGTGCCCCTGCCAGTGCCAATGTTTAGGCTGGCACCAGCTCCCGTGCCTGTAAATACACAATAGACACTTGGGTTTGGCCTGTAGACTATTGGCTTTAGCCCATAGAACATTTCAGATAGATCTCAAGCCATTTGACACTGTGCCCCTGCCAGTGCCTACATTTAGGCTCGCACCAGCTCCCGTGCCTGCAAATACACAATAGACACTTGGCTTTAGCCCGTAGACATTTGTGTTTAGCCCGTAGGAGATTTCAGATAGATCTAAAGACATTTGACATTGATCCAAAGCAGTTTGATGCTGCGCCCCTGCCAGTGCCTGCGAATACACTTTGGCGTCTCACAACGACAACTCTGTCATGAACGGTGGCACTGTAAAGCGCTTTTGGCGCGAAATCAAACGTCAGTCACAGCGTGTGATGCCTTCTGTGCTCAGAATGTACTGGCGCAGTTGATATTTTCGAAATATTTTGGAATTTAGACATCGACCAATGTCCACAAACCTTCATGCAAAACTACAGGCTAAGACGGTCAGTTTAAGCTATAGATCATCGTGAACCGACAACTGTGTCTAGAGATATTGCGCTGACAGACAAACAGACACACGGACAGACTCTAGGCGCCTTAGTATATAGGACTAGAGCCTTTAGCCCGTAGGAGAATCTCTATGGCCCATAGTGCATAGGTAATCTGCAGAGCATGAAGGAGATAATGCAATCATTGAATTATTCAGTGCTGCGCAGGACATTACAGTTTGATGTCAAGTCATTTGACCCTGTGCCCCTGACAGTGCCTATGTTTAGGATCACACTGACCCTCGTGCCTGTAAATACACAATAGCCACTTGGGTTTAGCCCGTAGTCACTTGGGTTTTGCCCGTAGAACACTTCAGATAGATCTAAAGACATTTGACATTGAGCCCCTGCCAGTGCCTACATTTAGGCTCGCGCCAGCTCCCGTGCTTGTAAATACACGATAGACGCTTGGGTTTAGCCCATAGACATTTGCGTTTAGCCCGTAGGAGATTTCAGATAGATCAAAAGACATTTGAGAAAGATCCAAAGCAGTTTGATGCTGTGCCCCTGCCAGTGCATGCAGTGCCTGCGAATACACTTTGGAGTTTCACAACGACACCTCTGTAGTGAATGGTGATGGCGTGAAGAGCTTTTGGCGCGAAATCAAACGTCAGTCACAGCGTCTGGTGCCTTCTGTGGTCAGAATGTACTGGAGCAGTCGATATTTTCGAAATATTGTGGAATTTAGTCATCGGTCAAAGTTCTAAAAGCAAAGATGCACAACTACGTGTTATGACGATCAGTTTAAGCTATAGATCATCGCGAACCGACAACTGTGTCTAGAGTTATGGCGTTGACAGACAAACAAACAAACAAACGGACAGACTTAGGCGCCATAGTATATAGGATACTAGAGCCTTTAGCCCATAGGAGAATCTCTATGGTCAATAGCCCATGGGTAATCAGCCTGTAGGACATTTGAGAAAGCACTCAAGTCATTTGTCAATGTGCCCCTGCCAGTGCCTACATTTACTACTGCACCAGCTCCCATGCCTGTAAATACACAATAGACACTTGGCTTTAGCCCATAGACAATTGATTTTAGCCCGTAGAACAGTTCAGATGGATCTCAAGTCATTCGACCCTGCGCCCCTGCCACTGCCTGGGTTGCACCAGCTCCAGTGCCTGTAAATACACAGTAGACGCTTGGGTTTAGCCTATAAACATTTGGGTTTAGTCCATTGGACAGTTCAGATGGATTTCAAGTCATTCGACCCTGCGCCCCTGCCATTGCCTACGTTTAGGCTCGCACCAGCTCCAGTGCCTGTAAATACGCAGTAAACGCTTGAGTTTAGCCTATAAACATTTGGGTTTAGTCCATAGGACATTTCAGATAGATTTCAAGTCATTCGACCCTGTGCCCCTGCCAGTGCCCACATTTAGGCTCACGCCAGCTCCTGTGCCTGTAAATACACAATAGACACTTGGGTTTAGCCCGTAGACAGTTGGGTTTAGCCCGCAGGACATTTCAGATAGATCTTAAGTCGCTTGATGCAGATCCAGAATAGTTTGATGCTGTGTCCCTGCCAGTGCATGCAGTGCCTGCGAATACACTTTGGAGTCTCACAGCGACAACTCCATAGTGAATGGTGACACTCTAAAGTGCTTTTGGCGCAAAATCAAACGTCAGTCACAGCGTGTGGTGCCTTCTGTGCTCAGAATGTGCTGGCGCAGTCGATATTTTCGAAATATTTTGGAATTTAGACATCGACCAATGCCCACAAACCTTCATGCAAAACTACAGGCCAAGACGGTCAGCTTAAGCCATAGATCATCGCGATCCGTCAACTGTAGCTAGAGATATCGCGCTCACAGACAAACAAACAAACAAACAAACGGACAGACCTTTGCCGCTTAGTAATAAGGACTAGAGCCTTTAGCCCATAGGAGAATCTCCATGGTCAATAGTGTATGGGTGATCTGCAGAGCATGAAGGAGATAACGCAATCATCGAATTCAGTGCACTGCAGTACACTACAGTTAGATCTCAGGTCGTTAGACCCTGTGCCATTGTCAGTCCCATGTTTAGGATCTCGCCAGCTCCTGTGCCTGTAAATACACAATAGATGCTTGGGTTTAGCCCATAGTCACTTGGGTTTTGCCCGTAGAACACTTCAGATAGATCTAAAGACGTTTGACATTGTGCCCCTGTCAGTGCCTACATTTAGGTGCATGACAGCTCCCGTGCCTGTAAATACACAATAGACGCTTGGGTTTAGCCCCTAGACATTTGGGTTTAGCCCGTAGGAGATTTCAGATAGATCTAAAGACATTTGACACTGTGCCGCTGCCAGTGCCTGCATTTATGCTCGCACCAGCTCCCGTGCCTGTAAATACACAATAGACGCTTGGGTTTAGCCCATTGACATATGGGTTTAGCCCGTAGGAGATTTCAGATAGATCTAAAGACATTTGACACTGTGCCCCTGCCAGTGCCTGCAGTGCCTGCGAATACACTTTGTAGTCTCACAACGACAACTCTGTCATGAATGGTGACACTGTAAAGCACTTTTGTTGCGAAATCAAATGCCAATTACGTCGTGTGGTTCTGTGGTCAGAATGTACTGGTGCAGTCGATATTTTCGAAATAATTTGGAATTTAGTCATTGGTCAAAGTTCTAAAAGCAAAGATGCAAAACCGCATGTTCTGACGGTCAGTTTAAGCTATAGATCATCACGATCCGTCAACTGTAGCGAGCGCTAGAGCGCTCACAGACAAACAAACAAACAAACAAACAAACAAACAGACGGACACAGTTAGGCGCCTTAGTATATAGGACTAGAGCCTTTGGCCCGTAGGAGAATCTCTACGATCAATAGCCCATGGGTAAGCAGCCTGTAGGACATTTGAGATAGCCCTCAAGTCATTTGACAATGTGGCCCTGCCAGTGCCTACATTTACTACTGCATCAGCTCCCATGCCAGTAAATACACAATAGACAATTGGCTTTGGCCCATAGACAATTGGGTTTAGCCCATAGGACAGTTTAGATAGATCTCAAGTCATTCCACCCCACGCCCCTGCTACTGCCTACGTTTAGGATCGCACCAGCTCCAGTGCCTGTAAATATGCAGTAGACGCTTGGGTTTAGCCTATAAACATTTGGGTTTAGTCCATAGGACATTTCAGATAGATCTCAAGTCATTCGACCAAGTGCCCCTGCCTGCACCTACATTAGGCTCGCACCAGCTCCCGTGCCTGCAAATACACAATTGACGCTTGGGTTTAGCCCATAGACATTTGGCTTTAGCCCGTAGGAGATTTCAGATAGATCTAAGGACATTTGACATAGATCTAAAGCAGTTTGATGCTGCGCCCCTGCCAGTGCACGCAGTGCCTGTGAATACACTTTGGAGTCTCACAACGACAACTCTGTCATGAATGGTGACACTGTAAAGTGCTTTTGGCACGAAATCAAACGTCAATCACTGCGTGTGGTGCCTTCTGTGCTCAGAATGTACTGGCGCAGTCGATATTTGCAAAATATTTTGGAATTTAGAGATCGACCTAAGTCAACAAACCTTCATGCACAACTACAAGCCAGGACTGACAGTTTAAGCTATAGATCATCGCGATCCGTCATCTGTAGCGAGCGCTAGAGCACTTACAGACAAACAGACACACGGACACACTCTTGCCGCTTAGTATATAGGATAAGGCCGAGCCCGACGGATAAGTGCGCGAACTATTGCCGGTCAATTTTCGTGAGCACTGCGTCTTCAAAGTTCACTCTGATTGGCAGGTTTCAATGTATTTCGCCCGGCGCCGTAGCTATAATTGAACTTTCAACTTACATTCGGTCGCTAGTTTTGCGTCTATAAAACGCACTAGTTGAGCGCGCACGTCATGCGCCTTACGTTACTGTCTAAAAGTCCGCAGCAGGGGTCCAGATGAGCTTTCAAATTTCGAAATCTAGAGGAGGTCGAAATTCAGAATCAGCGGTTTTGCTTAGTTTAGGTTTTCTCGACATTTGATTCGATTGTCAAAGTAGCGGTCGAGATATGGACGCGCCTCCCTCCGCCGATGAGGAATTCGCCAAGGGATCGATCATTCGCGTCAAAATGAAAAATTTCTTGTTAGTTTGATGGGAGTATTTGATTTGACGCGGATTTTAGCCGTTGGACCAACGTCCACGCGTTTTGTTTTGCTGCAGAACCTACGAACGCGTGGAGTATCGATTCTCGAACGCACTGAACTGCATTTTCGGACCGAATGGATCGGGTAATTCCATACTTCCTACCCAAAGTACGGAGAAGGAAATACGAGTTGAAACTTGAGCGTTGCAGGAAAGAGCAGCATCATCTGCGGCATCTGTCTCGGCCTGGGAGGGAACCCGTCGACTCTGGGACGCCAGACGAATCTGAACGACTTCGTTCGCTGGAACGAGACCGAGGCTATCGTCGAAATTGAATTGTGAGCTGGACGGCGATGGGTGTAATTGGGCTAGTACCTATCTGCGTTTCGTGTCGAAAACCGAGGAGTGCTTTCTTCGTTCGCAGGCGGGACGCGGACGCGCGAGAAAATCCCGTCTTCAAGTACCACATCAGCAAGGTTCAGGCCAACAAGTTCTACCTCAACGGAGTCGAGTGCTCCAGGGACAAGGTGTGACCACTTAAGTTCATTCACTGGACGGTACAAGAGTGGTTCTCTCTCTCTCTCAGATTCGCAAGACGGTCGCCGACTACGGCATCCAAGTGGACAATCTCTGCACCTTCCTTCCTCAGGACAAGGTCAAGTCCTTCGCCGAGCAGAGTCCACAGGAGCTGCTGGAGAACACCCAGAAAGCCGTTAGTTCGATTCGACCCTTTCGTTTGATGTGCTATTCGTGTCTCCCATGTCACTATGTAGCTGTACTGTAGGTGGTAGCAATCAGGCTCAGCTTCCACCAAATTGGTGTTCGTTGCCCTTCCCAACCTCCTCTGTATCGCTTCTTTCCTATGTCGCAGGTGGGTCACGGCGAGTTGTTCGCCAAGCAGCAGAAGCTGATCGAGCTGAGCAGGTCGGGGGGCGACCGGGGCGACGCCTTGCGGCAGAAGCGCAAGACTCGCGAGCAGAAGCAGGAGGAGCAGCGCCGTCTGGCGGTGGAGGTGCAGCGACTCATCGAGTTCCAGAAGCGAGACGTCCAACTGCAGAACCTCAAGAAGAAGAAGACCAAACTGGTCGGTTGAGGGGGTGGCGATGATTTATTTCTTTTGTACGCGCAAGCATGATAGATATCACGCTCGGTATATGTAGGTAGTCGGAAAGGGCCACTAGGCCTCGTTGCATTGACTACCGCATTTGCAATCAGGTTGTAACAGTTGTCGCCCACCGCTTACACAGTGTGCTACGCGCCATCCAAACTATGTATCTGTCTCACAGCGCTCTTTCCTTCTTCTTCTCCAATCTCCAGGAGCTGGAGTCGAGGCAGGCGGAGGAGAGGGCGGTGCGGGAGGAGAAGGCGGAGAAGCAGCGGCAAGTGGAGCGACTGGAGGCGCAGTTCGAGCCGCTCAAGAAGGAGATCGAGCAGATCAAGAGAAGAGTGCAGAAGGGCGCCGACGAGCTTGCCAGCGAGGTTCGGTTCTAGGCTCTGCTTTGGTTGGGTTGATGAGGATGGCTTGAACAATCGAACCTATTTGACTGCTTTGCTTCGCTTCAGATGCAGGCCGACAACATTCGCCGAAAGGACTACGGGGAGATGGTCAGAAGGTGCCAGGAGGGTCTGGAGGCCATCACTCGAGAAGTCTGTGCCCGATGATTGTCTCCTGACCTCACGAGGTAGTAGTGTTCACTTCCCCTCCACTTTAGCTGTCGGAGTCTCGCAATCGGTGGGAGGAGGCGCGTGGACGCGAGGCGACCTCTCGAGCGCAGGTGCAGCAGTTCCGGGGCGTGGTCATGGCCGTGGAGAAGGAGATGCGCCGGCACCAGGTCGACCCGCTGGAGATGGAAAGGCTCAAGGTACTCCCAACATTGCGCCCTCACTTGCTTACGAATTTGCAGTGCTAAAGGCTACGTCCATGGAAGCTGTGTAGTTGCTTGCAGGCGCAACTGACGGAGGAGAACGCCAAGCACCGAGAGTGGCTGCAGCAACTGGACGAGACGGAGAATCGAATGGGCGGCAGAGCCAACGAGAGACTGGCGCTCGAGAGGCAGATCGGCAGTACGTAGTGATGATGCGATTGATGGCAGCACTGCGACCGCGTGCGAACGTTTGGGCTCTCCTCGCTCAGATCTGCGCCTGCGCCTGAACCAGATGACGCTGAATCAGAACAGCAGACTTCGCGTGCTGCGCCATCTGAATCCGAGCGCCGCCGACGCCTACCAGTTCCACTGCCAGAATCGACAGCTCTTCCAGTTCGACGTTCTCGTGCCCGTCTTGCACGTGAGTCGACTGTACGTACGCCACACATTTGAAGAAGTCAATCTTCTCCTCTACAGTAGTTTGAGTGCGAGTATGGTTGTAGTAGAATGTTGAAAACGGTCGCCGTAGCTCGCAGCAGGCGATATTCGCGTGCAGGCGCGCCCGCGATTTGCGTCGTTTGTGCTTCTGTGCGTTGTATCATGCGAAGCAGTGGTCGGCGTCCTTCGCTCAGGTGGAGCAGCGCGATCCGCAAGCGGCCATCTATCTGGAGACTCTGATCCCGAACAGGGACTGGCCCATGCTCGTCTGCCGCTCCAAAGAGGACGAGAAGCTGCTGCACGACGAGGCCAAACGACGCAACTGGAGAGGCATTCCGTCCAGCGTCGTCCCTCCCGTCAGTTGGCTTTCACCTCACGTCTCCCCCCCCCCCCCCCCCCCCCCCCCCCCCCCCACCCGCCGGATTCGTATACTGTACCTCGTAAGTATGCCTTTGAGCTTTGATAGGAGGCGACGACTTCGGAGGGTCAGCTGCCCGCTCGCCTTTCCCAGTTGGGTTTCCAAGGTCTCGTCTCGCAGATCTACCGAGCGCCCCCGCCCATCACCTTCTACCTCAACTCCATTGGAAATGTCAGTGGATTTGATTGACGAGTCGGCTGCTTTTTGGCCGGATTGGTCCAGTTATACCTTATCTGCAGTTGGACAAGGTGCCGTTCGGGCCTTCCGCCCTTGAGACCAACATGCAGCGAGTGACGCAGGAAGTGCAGGGCTGTGGATTCGGACGATTCCTGACTCCAGAGAGCAGGGTGGGGCTACGATAACAGTCACAACACTGCGGGTTTTCTGGCAAATGCCAAATACTTGACAGGTGTCGATGTCGACCTCGCGGTACAGCGGCAACGCGAGCACGCGCGTCGACCCAATGAAGACGCAGGCCAGCTTCCTGCAGACCGTTCAGGATCCCAGCGAAGTCTCAGAGCTTCAGGGGCGGCTGCAGGTCAGTAGTCTTCTTGTGCACCGTTGCGCACTGGCCTGTCATTTGCGCCATTCTATTCGCATCTCCTGTGCGCACATGAACCCCCTTCCCTTGTGTTGGAGCAAGCGGAGACGAGTCAGAAGGAAGTGATGTCAGCGGACGAGAAGGACCAAAGGGCGAAAGAGGTGGCGCAGGCCAACGTGGAGCGCCAAAAGCAGACCGTGGTGAGCGTTGCGCCCACTGACTTCTTCCAATAGATGTCGTTTCCATACTGGGAGAGTTGATTTGTGATTGAACCCAAAATTGGCTTCAGAAAGAGCTCAGGGACCGGGTCAACTTCAAGAATCGAAAGGAGGCCGAACTCGCCAGCTGCAAGCGGAGGTGTGAATGGATTTTTAAAGAAATGTGCGCGTATTCTAGCTCCAAAAATGTGTGGAAGTCAAACTTCCACTCGCACTCAGGCTGGCCAATGCAGAGGGCGCTCTGGAAGAGGCGGAAGCGGAGGCGAAGCGGGCGGACGAGAAGCGCAGCGCTCTGGCCGCCCAGGCGCTTCAGAAGCGAAAGGGCGCACTGAAGAAGATGGCCAAGGCCGTCGTGCCCTCCGAGCAGGTGACAAGAAGCAGTAGCTTTGGAGTTCGCTTTCCGACGCGCGCTACGAACTTGAGAAGGGCAGGCGACATTCGCTCACTCCATGGATAACTGTAATATACTCCCGTACAGAAACTGGTGGTTGCGCTTGTGGTGGCTTTGACTCATACTGCGGCCAGAATTCGTTCGTTTGCGTGACGACGTCTTCTATGCGAGCTTGTGAACTTGTGTAAACACTTCACTTCTTTCAGGCGGGCGGAAGCAGTAGCAGCAGTGGGAACGAGGCGGCGCTGTCGAAGTTGCACAAGTGCCAACTGTTGGAGTTGGTTGCCCAGAGGAAGGAGGCCTACGTCGAGGAGAACAGTCAACATCTCACGGACATCAAGGTTCGACTATTTTGGAAAACATGCTAGGTTGTTAGTGTTTTCGCGATCATTTTGGAGTATTCTACGCTTTGCGTTATTCAGGCTCAGTTGGAGGAGGCGGAGCAGCGTCTGCGAGTGGTGAAGGGTCACGTGAAGAACTGGCTCCAGCAGTGGGAGAGTCAGACCGGCTTCAAGACACTCTACAGGGACAGAGTGACGGAGGCGAAGCGCCGAGACTTCGACCACCAGATGCAGGTTGCACATAGGGCAGTGTTGATGCCAAGTAGGCCTGCTTTGTTACTCCCTTCACTTGTGTAGCAAGACCCGGACGCGTGTGGAGATACTGTAACTGCATTGAGCGCTGTCCCGTCCGTTCCAGGCTCTGGACGAGATCGGAGCCAATTCGGTGGAAGAGCTGTCGGCACGAATCGAGACGGAGGAGGAAGCGAAGGCGGCCATGACCAACGTCAACCTGCAGGTACGGTAGAAAATAAGTAGCACATCGGACGTCTGATCGACCCGATTGTTGCTATCAAAAGGGTCTTCCTTCTGATCGCAAACGTGGGTGCCTGATCTCTAATTGTCAGTTGGTCGATTCATGGATAGGTCTCCATGGCTGATCACAGTCAATCCATCAGTGCGTTGGATGATTGGATTCCGCCCCTTTCTGTAGGCCAAGGAGCAGTACGGCACTGTGGAGAAGGAGATTGAAGAGTTGGACGCTCAACTGGTCGTCTTGGAAACAGACGTGAGTCTGAGTTTTTGGAATGGCTTTTAGCCAGTCGTGCCTTCGACAAAAAGAACCCCCCACACTGTACATACAGATGCGCGAGTGGGAGAGGCGAGTGAAGGCGCTGCGCGACGACTGGCTGCCCGATCTGCAGCAGCTGGTCGACAGAATCAGCACGCGCTTCTCCCAGTTCTTCACGCTGCTGAAGTGCCGCGGATGGGTCCGACTTCGCGAGTCTCGCGACCCGGTGGGCCACTGGCCGATAGGCCTGCTGTAGCTGGAAAAAGAACTCTGCGGCGAGTATTGGGTTGACTGGAAGCATACGTGTAAGCGCCAACCGGTTGAAAGGGGTGGGGTGGTCGGGGTATAAATTTTACTGGAGGTGGATCAAATAAAGTGCCAAGTGCGATATTTTCCCAAATAGAGCAAAAGTGCCAAGAAGCGCTTGAATTGGCCAGAAATAGCCAAAATATAGTACCCAGATGAGAATTTTTTGCGCCAATGGCGAAAATTGTGAAATTTCTCCTGCGACGCGGCCTTTCCTCCTCTTGCAGCACGACTACAAGGCGTACGGTGTGGAGATCGAGGTGGCCTTTCGCCTGGAGGAGCAGCCGAGAGCGCTGAACGCCAGCGCCCAGAGCGGAGGGGAGCGCAGTGTGGCCACCATGGTCTACATGCTGGCCCTGCAGCAGCTCAGTCACGCGCCCTTCAGATGCGTCGACGAGATCAACCAGGGTGGGTGGGTGGATGGTAGACAGAGTGGCTGACTATCTCAGAAGGCGTGTGGTCGCACTCGATTGACAGGTACTGCGTGACGCTAGTGCTACGTAGGAGAGACGTAACGTTAGTCGTCTCAGTTGAAGTGATCAAGCGCAGTAGGCGACTTCTCATCATATCGACTGCGCAGTTGTTCGTACCATTTCCCAGGCATGGATCGTGTGAACGAGAGGCGCATCTTCGAGATCGTCGTGTCGCTGCTGCGCGAGCGCACGGGCGACGGACGCCTCAAGCAGTACTTCATGTCGGTGGCTTCTTGGAAGTACAAGTGGCTTCTCCATCGGTCAGTGAAACTCTCAGTTTCTTCGCAGGCTGTCTCCCAAGCTGCTGCCGGATATGCCCTGCGACGAGAACATGAACGTCGTCCTCGTCCACAACGGATTCAATCCCAGCTCGGTGCGGGTGCTACAGTACCCCTAATGTTAATGCGATAAGTTGACATAATGGAGATTGGCAAGCTTCGCTTTGATTCAGTGCCCAGTGGACAGACTCTGCGCCCAGTGACGAGCAGCTTGTGTATGACAATTCTAATGGTGTTGTGTTGCGCTCTTGACTGTTTTGTCGCCGTTTTCGTTCGTGTGTTTGGTGCTCAAAGAAAGTACGTAGGTACGGTTGTCACTGAGGGCCAACTGTGTGTTGGAGGAACCTTACAGGTCAAGAGCATTGATCTCTCCCAGTGCGCATCAGCTCGCTCGTTTGTACCAACTCGCGCCTGCCTATAGTAGCTTTCTGTCGGTCAGACAGACAGTATAGGTAGGAGAACGGCGCAGTCACAAAGACGGAATCCGCGTCGGTACAGTGTGAGTTGTTAGGCTTCTACGACTTGGCCGTCTTCAGCTCATCCATCGTGCGGAGCTTCTTCCGAGTACACAACGTCACCGTCGGCCGCCAACATCGCCGTCTCCACTGAAAGTCGAAGCATCTATGCAGGTCGCAATGGGAGGCATATGTACCTACACTACACTTTATGCATACTCTCTCCTCACCATTCGGTGAGACGAGGCCGTCGACCTGGCCGGAGGTGTTCACGAAGTGGGGGTGCTCGAAGACGTCGCCGATGAAGTAACCGGTCTGGTTCTCGCTTCGGGACGCCGTGATATAGGACTGTTCCCTGAAGTGGCACCACTTCACCGACGACAGCCACCGGCCCTGTTCGTCGTCGAAGGGCTCTCGGCAGAACGGGCAGTGGGCTCGACTGAACGCCAGAGATGACTGTGCAACTATCGAGGACTTCATTCACAAAAGGTAAGGTACGAACTTCGGCCCGTCGCGGTAGAGGTGCAAGTGGCAGAGGACGCAGTCGTCATTGCCGCACCGGTGGCAGGCCAGCATTGCCATCGAGGACACTGACTCCCCGGTGCAGACTTGACAGACGAAGCGCTTCTCTTCTTCCTCTTCACTCGTCGCCTTTATTCGTCTCTCTTTCCTTGGCTCTCTCTGGACGACGGCGACGCGGTCGCTTCCTTCTTCTTCTCGACGACCCGCCGCCACCGCCCGTCCGAGCAGCGTCGTCGCAAGTAACCGCATATGGGGCAGTTCCAAAGCTTGCAGGTCTCTCTGCTTCTGTCGTTCCAGTCGACCTGCAGAGGGCAACATTTCTTTCTTGACTACAAACAATATCATTCTTTCGCGTACTCCGAGTGAACGTCGCCGTCATCGTCGCCGAGGCTTGCCGACGCGGCGCCATCGCTCTCCGAATGCTGCAGCAGCTCACTGAAGACGTATTCCGAGTGGACGTCGTTGTCGTCGCTCTCGTTGCCAACGTCGATGAAGTCGTGCAGTTCAGTCAGGAGGTAGATGCTCTCCGGCCCAGGCGACGACATCTCTTCCGTTAGTAGCTCTGCTTGCACAGTTCTGACTTAGCTTTCAGTGCTACGGTTCTATTTCTATCCTTGATTATATAGCGTTGAATAAACCGACTAATTGACTAAGCAGGGAGTCAGCTATTGTTGAGGAGAGAGCGTTGTACGTGTACCGTGTACGCGTCAGAATTGAAATTGTGCGCGTCTCAAAACGGGCTCCAAAACGACGTGAACGCAGCTGTACGGTACGAATTTGTTTCTACGACGAGAGAGTTGATGGGCTCGCATCGTCCTTTCCTCCAAAGTCCAAACCCAGAATGGTCTCAATCCATCTTCCAAGAATAGTGCTGCGACCTAACTTCGGACCAATGGATTTCGCGAAATACCGAAAGAGAAACGTGGCCCTGCTGATCCGCTATCTGGGGTGGGATTTCGGCGGCTTTTCCATCCAAAATGGGCCGCCGCCGAAGGGTACACCATTGAGGACGATTGAAGGGGAACTGATAGAGGCGCTTTTCAAGGCGAAACTGGTCGAGAGCAACGATCCCCAGTCTCTGATCAAGGCGGTCTGCGGCAGAACCGACAAGGGCGTCAGCGGCTTCCGACAGGCAGGCACACGGGCGGGTGATATGAGTAGTTTTGGCGGGAGTGATAAGTCTGTGCAAGTTCAGGTATACTCAGTAGTCGTGCGTTCGCGCCAACGGGCGCAGCAACCAGAGGTTGCACCTCAAGTGGAAGAAGGCCAAGGCAACTCTGAGCCTAGCGCCGATGCGACGGAATCGAGCAGTGACGCTACCGCTCCATTGTTGGCCGCTTCCGAGGAGACCAACTACGCCAAACTACTGAATCGGCTGTTGCCGAAGGAGATCCGAGTGTTGGCCTGGTCGCCGGTCGCAGACGACTTCAACGCCCGCTTCCGTTGCACCAAGCGCACATACAAGTACATCTTCCCGCGGGGCAGCCTCGACATAGAAGTCCGTGGGGCCCGCTGTGCCACGTTGCGCTGTGTTGTACCAACATCGAGCGGCGACGCATTCGCTGAAACTTGCAGGCCATGAAGGAAGCCGCCCAGATGCTGGTGGGCATGCACGACTTCCGCAACTTCTGTAAAGTGAAACTGACGGAGGACGACGAGGAGGCGCCCGTCTTCGTCCGAACGGTCGTTTCCTGCGAGATTGCGCCCTGGTACGCGCTGCGCGTCCTGCTGCTGCAGCAGCAGCTTCTCCAGTTTGCAGTCGGCAATTTCTTTCAGCGAAAACTGGTCTGGTCAGTCCTCGGTCGACCTCACCGATCCCTACTCCATGTGGGAGCTAAGGGTGTCCGCCGGCGGCTTCCTCTGGCACCAGATTCGCTACTTCATGTCCGTGCTCTTGCTGGTTGGCAAAGGCTTGGAACGGCCACAGGTGTACGCATTTATACAGTAGCCCGTGGCGCTCCTCGAACAGCGGCTTATTGCAGGTGGTGGAGCAGCTGCTCGACGTAGAGAACAGACCGATGGCAGCGCCCCAGGTCACTCCCGCCGCCGAAGTGCCTCTCTGCTTCTTCGACGCCGAGTACGACGAGAACCAGCTCGATTGGCAGTGGGACAGCGGTGAGAGACACAGCATGTCTGGATGTCTGTCACCGTCAATGCGCATTACTGGAAAACCTGCACCTGTACGGGTGGCTTTGACACTCCATCTGCACTTCTTCTAGACAACCTTCGAGGCGAGGTCGCGCAACTGCAGAGTCTGTGGGCGGAACTCCAGACCAAGTGAGAAAGAAACATCGTATGCATGTATGCCAATGATAGCACAGATGGTAGCGTGTGTACGAAGTTCTACTACTAAGCGCATCGACTTTGTTTTGTACTCCTCTGCTGTTTCAGGGCGGAAACTGTGCGCTACATGATTGGAGAGCTTGAAGCTGTCGACCCAGACGTTACTGGTGGAATGAAGTGCCAAATTGACTGGCTGCTGCGAACGGAACGGTTGTTCAAGAGTTGGTCGCCCGCCGAGCGCGCCAGGAAAGCCAAACCCTACCGTCCACTGGTCGAGAGGCTGAAGCTGGGTAGGCTTAAAAGTAACTGTAGCAGTCATAATTGGTGGTAGGTAGACTAGTACTGTAACAATGGCCGTTCTTCAGCCGAGTCCTCTTCCCATCGAGAGCGACTCTTGAGCAAGAAGCGCAAGTTGCCTCGCGACGAAGACGGCTCGGAGAGCAATGGCGATACAGAGGCCTGACAAGCTCGCAGAGTTGCAATCTGTCGTAGTTGTCGACTGTCAAGAAGTCGTCAGAGCAGTCGTCCCCTGCAGTTGTTGGCGTTGCACTTGCAGTCGATGACCCTGCCCTCGACGGAGCCGATCTCGTAGTTGTAGTTCCAGCAGAGTTCCTCGCCGGCCGTCACGTTGCGCCGCGCGAAGAAGGCCACCCAGGGAAGGCGCAGGTCGTGCGTGTCCACCAACACGTGCTGAGAGTATCGACTACTGTACGAATCCAAAAGGTGGCTAGCTTCCATCATTGGACAAAAATGTGCAGCTGAGGCTTATCGGAAGAACGGGCGGGTGTCGCTTATTGTAGGCTTTATGCGGTACCTGGACGAAGACGTTGGGATCGCAGCTGTGGTTGAGATAGCGGCCGATGTTGCCCTTCCTCTTGGCGTCGATGGTGAACAGGAACTCGTCGCCGAAGAACTCGTGCACCGAGAAGCCCGCCGCCGTCGCCTTCCTCGCCACACTGCCAGCACCGGTAGTAGTAGGGCCGACTTTGGGCGACGCTAACTCGGCTTCTGAATCACCTACGTTGTCGCGACCTTTCGTCCAGGCTACTGAAGCGAAGGCGCTTCGCTCACCGGCCGCGAGCGCCTTCCATGCCGACGGCATCTCGTCCTCTGCCGACTCGTAGCCCTCCTCGCTGTCCTCCGAGGAGCCGTCCACGTTCAGTGGCTCCTTCTCCTCTGCTGGGCCCTGCGCCTTCCCACTGTCTGCCACAGCTGCGGCGGTCCCACTGTCGAGGTCGAGGTCTATGGGGTCGGGATCGCCGTCCATGATGAAGACCTCGGCCTTCTCGCGGAAGACGCAGTCTGCAGGTAACCGCTTGTTCTTGATCGCTGGTTTGGTAAAGTAGCGTCGCTCGAACCATAGCGCGAATATAGGTTATACCGTACCTACGTTGGTCCCTTCTAGGTTATAGTCACACTATCCAAAGGGGGCGAACCGATGAGGTCGAGGTCGGCGAAGTACTCGTCTCCCGCCTGAATGCCCATCTGGTCGGCGATGTCGTCTGTCAGCATGGCGCCCGCGTAGATGCAGGCGAAGCCCCCTCTCGGGATGTCGACCAGTGTGCGCACGCCCCAACCCTTCTCCGCCGTCTTGAACAGCTGCACGAACGGTTTTGTTGCAACAGTAGTTGACATTCTGACAACGCGACAAATCCACTCCATAGTTAAGTTTGCAGTGAAGGCGGATTGATATAATGCGACTACTGAAAAGCGAGAAAAGTTCGGACAGAGTTCGGGAAGTTTCTTCATGTCCGAAAACGCAATTTTACACGCATACAATGACGTGTTAGCTCTGCGAGAGCCTTTGTTCGACTCTTGTCATGCCCAATTAGGATTTGTAACTGTAAACACTTCTCCGTCCGAACTTTTACCGATAGACTGTATCGGAAAGTGAGAAGCCTCATCTCTGCGCAGCCGACATTCCCGCCCTACACGGATCGAGCACCACACGCAATGCGCACCTGCAGAGGGTTGCGCAGCTCCTTCTGTACGATGCGATTGACGCAGCGGGTGCGCGAGCACTGGCACCAGTGGTTGCACTCGTAGATGCCCGTGTAGACGTTCTGGTCCACGTGACCGAAGCTGTAGGCATCCCTACCCGGTCGGATGCTCTCAGCCATACGACCTACGGACTCCTTCGTCAGACGCTGACAGCGACACTTGCGAGCGTCCATGCAGTCGTCTGCAAAGGTGGCAGTGCGCAACTACCGTCAACCCTCCAATAGGGCGCCCTCAGCGCGTCGCTCTAAAACGTCGTCGAGAGGGCGTTTATTGGAGTGAGCCGGCGCTAATTCGAGGGACGTATACTGTATAATACGGTATTTCTAGTGCCGAGTTCGAGTTCTAGACGATGCCCATTGTGCCTCGCACCGAGGCAGTCGCATCCGGAGCAGAAGTCTGAGCCCACTCTGAGGTCGTGACGGACGTTGG
Source organism: Linhomoeus sp. GSCO2_2 (assembly GCA_030248115.1). Lineage (NCBI taxonomy): Eukaryota > Metazoa > Nematoda > Chromadorea > Monhysterida > Linhomoeidae > Linhomoeus > Linhomoeus sp. GSCO2_2. The sequence continues at coordinate 104,363 of JASAMZ010006122.1, read as the reverse complement.
GATGCGTGTAGCGCTTCGACGTGTATTCGATGGAGGGCGGCAACTCCCCGGGATTCATGGCGTTCATCACAGAGATCGGCGTCGCCTCCTCACCGCGACTGAAAGAGAATAGGTACCGTACAACCGCTCACTTTCACCCAAGCACCATCACCCTCCAACCCAAGCACCTGTAGTCCTGCATGGCTAGTGGGAGGGCCGGCCTGGCCACTCTAAGAGGGTCGACGGCGGGATCGAAGCAGAACATGGAGGCCGAGAGGTGCCGACTGCTCACCGTATACAAGTACTTGGCCGCCCGCCGGTGACTAGTGACCTTCAGGTCGCAGGGCGCGTAGTAGACCACGGAGACACCGCCGCTCTGCGCAGCAGAGCGCCTTCTAGCGCCTGGCGAATCAACTGTTTCCGGCGACAGAAGCTCCCGTCTCCATCCGACGAACATGGGTCTCAATAGAACGCTCTTCCCCACATAGATGACGCCGTCCACGCTCTCGGCCTCCTGGACGCAGGCGGGTCCGCAGGTGTGCGCTTTGTACTTCTCGCGCGGTCGCAGGAGCACCGTCTCTTGCACCAGACTGGAAAACGAGCAATACACGCAGTATGTATAGAAGCACGAACAAAACAGTAGGATCCGGGTGCCGAAACTTGCCGAAATTCCACGCCGCCACCGACGCTGCTGATGGCGCTTTCAGCGTCGTCGACGTGAGATGTCTGTTGAGCCTCATTGGGCGCTTCCTCGCCGGCGGGAAGGCGGAGAACGGCCGTAGACTTTCGCGCCGTTTGAGCACGACGTCGGGGCCCCGACGACGACCGCGCCGCGCTCGCTTCTGGCTTCATTTCGACACGAGGGGCTTCCTTCGGCTTGGGGGGCGCCACAGCCGTTGGCACTTGTTGTGGCTGTTGTTGGATGGGCACGGGAACAACCGTGCCACTGGTCGGCTGGCCTCCGGCCATCTCCACACGCCTATAGGGTATGAGACGATCACAAACTGTTGAGCCAGCTCTTTCACTACTCAGTAGTACCCCACCGGTGTATGACGGTCCTTCGAGCGGCACGATTCCTCTGTCGAACGGGCTGGACGGGCGACTGGCTCTTGTCGTTCTGCAGGTAGGGCAGGCGGAGGGAGCCCCTGTAGAGCCACTCTTCCACTGTCACCAGAGAAGGTTCAGAGGTCTCGGCAGAGGTCGAGGGGGCGACTGTGGAGTAGGAGATCCTGATCAGCTGGCGGTCGTTCTCCAGAACCTTGGCCTGCACCACGCTCTTGTCCCGGGCGCGCACCTGGGACGCAACGTTGTTACTGTAAGTGCCAGCCAGCATGGCATGAAGAAGACTCTGCAAAGAATGACGGTGAGTGCTCTAGTAGGCCTCCGTCGCGTTTATTATTTCAACCTCCTTCTAGGAGGGGGCACTTGGACGGTGAGGGCTACTTCGAGGAGCCCGTGGATAAAGAACTGCGCACCGCTCAGCTCCCCCACCCCTCACCATAATGGTCTCGCCGACTCTGCCGGCCATTCTGATCTCCCACTCTGGGTACTTCGTCAGGTACTTCTCCATAAAGGAGGCCGTGTCCGCATACGCCTCGGGAATCAGTAGATAGTTGGCCCGATGCACGACGCGCCCCTTGACTTGCCGCTGGACGACCTTTGGGAACACCTCACTGGGGGAAACGTAGGCGACGGGTCCGTGGTCGAAGAAGACCAAATACTGGAAGCTGTTGAGTCGGAGGGGACTCTGGCCGATGGTTCCCGCGAACAGAGCGCCGCTCTCTTTGCGCTCGAAGTCCGACCTCGAGGGAAAGCGAGCCACGACCCGAGTGCCTGCAAGGGTCGACTGTAGTGAAGTTTGGCGTCCTCTGCGGTGGATTGGGGGGGGGGGGGAGGGAGGGAGGGAGGGAAGAATGGGGTGGGGGGAGGAGGAAGGAGAGCACAAACCTTCCTCCAGTGCGACGTCAGTTGTCTCGACGAAGGCGACGTTCCGCTCGCTGGTACGCGTCGATCGACCGCCTTCGAATTCCACGGCAATCGTCCTCTCGTCCGTTTCCTCCTAGAAATATTTGATGTTGACGTCACGCCTGGACATACAGGCAAGCCGGCTGATTATCTCAACGCCAAACATAGGACTGCTTCAAGAGACGGCAGATTGGTAGACAACCCACACTCGAGAGGGCGCAGACAAAAGTGGCCTCTTCGAAAACGGGCAACTGGTCGTCGCTGCCGCCGCCTTCTGCGCTTGTGGAGGCGGCGCCAGGGGCCGAAGACAGAGCCAGGCACTTCTGGCCGCGCCTCAGACTGGGCCAAACCTCTACACCGCCTCTCCTCCACTTGTAGTTGTCGTTGTTTGGCTGGGGCGCCTCCAAAGGGGGCAGGCCGTCCTTCTCGAGTGCGTCCGCCCTCTGCGCCCTTCTGCCGGTCAGCAGCTGGCAGACGGAGAAGGCGCTGTCGCCCTCCTCGAACAGGCGCAGGGGATTCTGCCTCTGAACGCGCATAGAAGGTTGGCTGCTAGACAGAATCTACCCAAATCATGGTTGGCGCGGCAGCGCCAAACCATAATATGTTCCATCTCGGCCGCGCGCGCCTTTTCCCATCATCACGATGTTTGTTTCTCGGGCTGTACTAAACGGAATTGAATGAAATTTGGTACACTAAAGGACATTGTCATAGACAGATTAAATTCCAAATTTGGTGAAAATCGGTTAAGTGTAGCGAAAGTTACAGGCGAAAAAAGGATCGTGGCGCGTTTCTTGTCCCAACGGCGGGGGGTGAATTCTTCTCCGTCTTCTTCTTCTTCTTCTCCTCCTTCTCCTTCTTCACGTCACGCTCTAACGTCCATCAATGAGGATCTCGTCGAGTCGCCTGCTATTCTTCCCAGCCGTGGTTGCGCGCTCTACAGTACAAGCCCCAGAGTGCTCCCGCTCGTTCAGGAGTACCTGCATACGTGTCCCAGAATTGTCCTACTCATTCTGTGCGTGTCTCAAAGTGCCCCCCCTCGTTCAGGAGGCCCTGCATACGTGTCCCAAAATTGTCCTACTCGTTTTGTACGTGCCTCAAAGTGCCCCCGCTCGTTCAGGAGGCCCTGCATATGTACGTGTCCCAAAATTGTCCTACTCGTTTTGTTCGTGCCTCAAAGTGCCCCCGCTCGTTCAGGAGGCCCTGCATACGTGCCCCAAAAATGTCCTACTCGTTTTGTACGTGCCTCAAAGTGCCCCCGCTCGTTGAGGAGGCCCTGCATACGTGTCCCAGAATTGTCCTACTCATTCTGTGCGTGTCTCAAAGTGCCCCCGCTCGTTCAGGAGGCCCTGCATGCGTGTCCCAAAATTGTCCTACTCGTTTTGTACGTGCCTCAAAGTGCCCCCGCTCGTTCAGGAGGCCCTGCATACGTGTCCCAAAATTGTCCTACTCATTCTGTGCGTGTCTCAAAGTGCCCCCCCTCGTTCAGGAGGCCCTGCATACGTGTCCCAAAATTGTCCTACTCGTTTTGTACGTGCCTCAAAGTGCCCCCGCTCGTTCAGGAGGCCCTGCATACGTGTTCCAAAATTGTCCTACTCGTTTTGTACGTGCCTCAAAGTGCCCCCGCTCGCTCAGGAGGCCCTGCATACGTGTCCCAAAAATGTCCTACTCGTTTTGTACGCGCCTCAAAGTGCCCCCGCTCGTTGAGGAGGCCCTGCATACGTGTCCCAAAATTGTCCTACTCGTTTTGTACGTGCCTCAAAGTGCCCCCGCTCGTTCAGGAGGCCCTGCATACGTGTCCCAAAATTGTCCTACTCGTTTTGTACGTGCCTCAAAGTGCCCCCCGCTCGTTCAGGAGGCCCTGCATACGTGTCCCAAAAATGTCCTACTCGTTTTGTGCGTGCCTCAGAGTGCCCCCGCTCGTTCAGGAGGCCCTGCATACGTGTCCCAAAAATGTCCTACTCGTTTTGTACGTGCCTCAGAGTGCCCCCGCTCGTTCAGGAGGCCCTGCATACGTGTCCCAAAAATGTCCTACTCGTTTTGTACGTGCCTCAGAGTGCCCCCGCTCGTTCAGGAGGCCCTGCATACGTGTCCCAAAATTGTCCTACTCATTTTGTACGTGCCTCATCTCATAGTGCCCCCGCTCATTCAGGAGGCCCTGCATACGTGCCCCAAAAATGTCCTACTCGTTTTGTACGTGCCTCAGAGTGCCCCCGCTCGTTCAGGAGGCCCTGCATACGTGTCCCAGAATTGTCCTACTCATTTTGTACGTGCCTCATAGTGCCTTCGCTCGTTCAGGCCGTTCATACGTGTCACAAAATTGCCCTATTCGTTTTGAGTGCCCCCGCTCGTTCAGGAGGAACTGCATACGTGATCCAAAATTGCCCTGCTCGTCCGGTGCGTTACCCAAATGGGTCAAACTCGTACAAAAGCCTCTACAGTCGTATCTCAAGGTGGCCTACATCGGCAACGTGGGTTGATTGGCTCCGCCAATCAAACAAGCTGTGTGTGTAAAAAGTTCAACCTATACTTTGTGTCTGTCAAATTTTGGTGAACAGTATAATGAACTTTGTGCACATCGTTAGCCGCATCTGGAGAAAGTATCTTGAGAATGTGTACCTTAATGCCAAACGCAGCTATCCCCACGATACGGTTGTCTGTACAGCTGATCTGAAGCTCAGTGATATCGCCGCGTTCGCTATATGTTATCGGCATGATACGACGCCGTTTATCTGATGTTTCCTACCGTGTGAAACCGTCACATCCAACAAATAACTTGCCAACATTGTGGTCCGGTCATTCTTCATCAGGAATTCCCCTTGGCGTGCGACTTCTACGTTAACATTCATGGAAAACCAAAGCTTTGGCGATTTATAACATCTTGACATTTCTGTCAAGATTTGATCATTTCTGTCAAATTTAGTACTCGCAAAAATTTCTTGTTTTGATCATTTCTGTCAAATTTAGTACTCGCAAAAATTTCTTGTACGCCACTAATTATCCGCAGTCTCTGCGCTTGCCATTTCTGAAGAAATTTCGCTGCTAGCCCATCAGACGAAAATGTCGATTCTGACATCTTTGTAAATTTAATTCTAAATATCTCGAAAGTGCAATTTATTAAAACTGTAAAGCTATGTCTCAAATTCTTATTGACTTACGACCTTACCATTTCTGCATTCACATTCGTCAATAAATGATGCTATATTTTTGTTAATTTGGAGAGTTTTTGACAAATAATCGCGTATTTCTACTAAATTCCACATTTGCAAAAAATTTCTGTTGTGTTACAAATTATCCGCTGTCTATTCCCTTTCCATTTCCGAAGAAATTTCGCCGCTAGCCCATCAAACGAAAATGACATTGTTGACATTTTTTCATTTTAATTCTAAATATCTCGAAATGGCAATTTACGAAAACTAAAACTATGTCACAAATTCTTATTGACATACGGCCTTACCATTTCTGCATTCAAATTCGTCAAAAAATGACGTTCTATTTTTGTCAATTTGTGTAATTTTGACAAATAATCGCGTATTTCTATTAAATTCCACATTTACAAATAATTTCTTTTGTGTTACAAATTATCCTCTGTCTACGCCCTTTCCATTTCTGAAGAAATTTCAATTCTAGCTCATCAGGCGAAAAAGTCGATTTTCGACATTTTGGAATTTTAATTGCGAATATCTCAAAAATGCGAAATTAGCAACACAAACGGACATCGGATCCGTACTCAGCGACCTCGACTCTACTTGACCACATGTGCCACATATCTTACTTCGGTGCCACGGACGGACACACACACACACACACACACACACACACAGACAGACAGACAGACAGACATTGTCATCCGTATATATACACCTCGCCGCGCTGAGGCGCGGCGAAAAAGTAAGAGTATTTCATGAAAAATGCCTAAAGGCAGAAAGGAGAATATGTTCCAAGTATGAAGCATGTAAAAGTAAGAGTATTAAACGATATTCCTCTGGTGTAGCAAATGCGGCGCTTTGCGCCGCCCACCAATTTGTTAAAGAAAGAATAGTACCAGTATTGATTGAAAGAAAGCATTTTCGGCTAAAATCATCCACACAAACTGCGCAAAGGTCGCAACGACACGCGGCAACATATTCGGCACACCCTAGCGTATCGTTGTGACCTTTGCGCAGTTTGTGTGGATGATTTTAGCCGAAAATGCTTTCTTTCAATCAATACTGGTACTATTCTTTCTTTAACAAATTGGTGGGCGGCGCAAAGCGCCGCATTTGCTACACCAGAGGAATATCGTTTAATACTCTTACTTTTACATGCTTCATACTTGGAACATATTCTCCTTTCTGCCTTTAGGCATTTTTCATGAAATATATACAAAAGCACCAACCGACAAATGCAGTAGCTGTCAATTACCCAAACCCCTACCAAGGTCTCAACGAGCTGGCGGTTCTCCTGCTCTCGGTGCGCCAGCTCGGCAGCCGACCCCTGCGACACTTTGGCCATCTGCTCCTTGACTTCTTGCACGATCCCGTCCATCTCATCCAGTCTGAGACATTGGATATTGTTACAAACGCAGTATTCTGTAGACTATCCAGGTTGAGTGTACAAGGCCACACAACTCAGCGTGTATTTGTGTATCCTCAAATTGTTCGCGTCTCGCAATTTCCGAGGCGTCTCTGTGACCCTTTGTGTCGTCATTACCATAGCCTTTGTGCCAATGTAACCACAACCGACCTGGAGTCGAACTCTCCCTTCAACTGGGTCGCCATCTCAGTCGTCAGCGTCTTCTCCACGTCGTCTTCCTCGGCGTCTCCCGACGACGTCTCGGCGCCCGCGCCACCTATCGAGTTCGAGGCCAAGCCGCACGACTCGATCTGCCAACGGGGGAATCCCTCTGTTGCTTCCACGCCGCGTATGGGCGCTATACTATACCAGGTCGAGCTCGTCCAGAAATCGGGTGTAGATGGGCGAGTCGACCTGACCCAGGTAGATCAGTGCTAAAATCAGCTGCGTGGCCATGACGTCGAGGCAGCCGCGCTCCAGCAGCTCGGAAGGGGACACGGATCGGTCGCAGGCGATCAGCTCGCGCACGAAGTCCAGATCCAGCTTGGAGACGCCGCAGAAGAGCGCCAGAGGGGAGAGGCCGCAGTCGGCGAACAGCTTGTTGGCCACGGCCGCCGACTGGCCCAGCCACACCTATATTGGGGAAGAGGAAGAGTTGACGCGCTTGTTGCTGCGCTGCACAATCACGCAAAGCGTCTACAGTACTGTTCTCGCTTCCTCTCGGCTTCGCGACCCACCTGATCCAGAATCCATCCGAGAACCGTCGCCTCCGAAACGGTCGACAGGTCGCTGCGTGAGATGCTGGCCTGCTTCCTCAAATCGGCCAGAATGTCGCGCGGGTCCATCTGGCGCTCCACGTACAGCTTGACGGCCGTTCTCGATAGAGACGAGGAGCTCGTTTGACGTTTGGGACTTCCCATAACGCTGCTTCCACCACCACTTCGACTGGCATTCTCGCTATGTCCGACTTCGACGTCCAACTCGTCAACGAGAGCCTTCAGACCGTTATAGAGCCTGCAGAGGCCTGCAAAGAAACCAGCCAGATATGCCGACCTGCGAAACTTCATACGGGAGCAGCAATCGGAAGTCAATACCTGCTTCATCCAACTTCGTGAGATCGGTATCATCGGCTGCAGCTGACATGGTTGACGGCTGAGGTGAACACAATACACTCAAACAGGCCGAGAGACGAGACGGGCAGCGAGCGAGTTGTTTAGAAACGACGATCACATTCACATTGACAAGGAAAAGAATTCACGGACCCAATATATGGCCCAGTTCACTAAATCGGCTTCCGGCTCTGCGGAGCAGCAACTTGACTTGCTCCCATTTGAATTTGGCGAGAGAAGACAAACGGTGCCAGGCCTTACTACTGTATCGCGTGTACGCGAAACGTGGAGGTACATATGAGGTCCACGACGTAAGCGACGTCGCTTCACGCAAGCCGGCTGAAATTGTCTTACGCCTCGTTGGTGCGCAAATTGTTTGGTGTTGTGACGGTTTCCAGCGTTCGTTCTTTCCGGTCCTCCACCCAGCGAGCGTCCTGTTCCCACACGCATCCATCCCTTCGAAAGGGCAGGGGAGGAGATCACTTTGGGGCCCAGAAGGGGAGAGAGAGAGAACGCACAAAATATATGGCGGCCTCAGCTAACCGAAGTTGATTGGGTGCGTCTAGGGTATGTGGTGTGTGCGAGTCCGGCTGCCTTGCCTTTTCCCAAGATATCGAACTCAAACAGAGGTAATCGAGGCGGGGTGGAATTAGCGCGAAATTGATCTCAGCCCGCTGCGTCGGCAGGAGGACGAAAACAACAGTGCCTCTCCGTGCGTCTCATATAGAAACGTGCGCGACCGTTAATAATCCAGATAATTGTCTTCCTAGGTACATAGGCGCGAGCTGTGTAGCGACTCATTCATATCTCGTCTCGCAAGAACAGCGGTTCTTCAGGTCTACACAACTCTAGCGGCCGGCGGCGCCATGTCCCACTTCCGCGCGCTCCTCCTCTTCGCAGCCGGCGCTCTGGCCGTGGCCGAGAAGCGCCAGGTCGGCCCCTCGGTCCACCTTAGCAACAAGATCGCGCCCGAGAACCTACTGGACCAGCTGCTGGAGAACGGCCGTCGAAGGCGCCAGTCGCTGGCTCTGTCGCCCGCCCAGCGTCTGCACGAGGCGCTCGGCCTGCAGCGCAGTCTGGGCCGAGTGGGCAAGAGAGGTCTCCAGTCGGCCGCCGCCCTCTCGCGCGACCTGAGCCTGCTCGAGGCTCTCCAGGAGGCGGGACGCAAGCGGAAGCGCGCCTTCCAGAGTCCGGCCGACAAGATGGCGCACGTGGCCGACCTGCTGGGCCATCTCAACCAGGCGGGTCGCAAGAGGGCCAGCGCCAACGAGATGACCTACCAGCTCGACATGCTCGACAAGCTGAGCCGCGCCGGCAAGTGATCCCTACATACTAGAAACGCTTCGTTTACCAACTACAACTACTAGGTTCACGGTCGAGGCGATATTTGCATTCCGATGTGATCTCGACGCTTGCTCGCAGCTTGCACGTTCCTTCGAACTACATACGACGACCGTCGCCGCCCAGTTGCAACACTGGTGCTCGGCTGAAAAGTAGAATGTGGACTACTACAATCAATCGGCGTTGCTTAGTCTCGAGGTCTTCTTCAAAGTGTTTCATTCTAAAACACGCCAGGCCCATGACATCATGTCATCAGCTATGGAACTGGCGCCTGCGGGGAACAACGTAAATAAAAACAAGGGAAACGTGCAGGAGAGCCTGCAGTGAAGCACTCCGACCCGAACGGGAGAAAGCAGACCACCACTCACTTACCTATCTTGAGAAATAAGGCCGATTTCCGCCCAAAGATTCTCCACAAATTCCGCCCGCGCGCGAGTTTCAGAGTACGCATATTCCCTCCACCTACCGGCGAGCAGCAGAACTCCACCGAATTCCTGTAGACCAGGCCGAATTGAGTCCAAAATGCGCCATTTCGCTTCGATTCAACCAGTAGCCGGCAGCTGAGATTCGGGGCTGCGCCAATCGCAGACTCGCCTTGCCATTTTGGACAGGAAGAATTGACAGTTCATGCGCAATTGCTTACTTTACCACGCCGCCTTTCCACACTGCATTTCCTTCAATTCAGAAGTTTGAATGCGCGCGCAAATTTAACTTGCAAATAGTTTGAGGAGAGTACAGTAAAAGTTGCATTCTAATTTGAATTTCGGCATTAGGAAAGTGGCTGTTTGATGGCAAAATCGACACAAAATGGAGAAACCAATAGCGAATTCGCGTTCCTCGCCGCGAAATACCCTAGAATCGACACTTCAACCGTACAATTACCACACTTTCAGTTTCGTCGACGTAGGGCTTCGGTAGGTCGAAAATCGTCAAAAACTCGCGAATTTTGATCCGAAACGCGAAAACAATGCCAGATTCGGCATCAGCGACCTCGAAAGCACCGGGATCGACTCCAACATTGATTTTGACCGCCCGGGTGGAAATTCGAATTTTGGCCGCGGCCGGGGTACGGTAGCCGAAAAAATATTTTTAAAAATTGATCCTGGACCAGTTTTCAACGGGGAATCGCGTGGTGCAGTCCATTTGGCCACAAATCATCGCAATCGAGCGCTAAAACGGCCGAAAGTCAAAAATTGGAATTTTCGACCTCCGACGGGGACCCGTTGCCACCGCAAAACTCACGATTTCCGCGGCGGATTTCGGCGATTTTCGTCTTAAACGAAAGAGAACATGATAATCTTGCCGATTTGAGATATCTGGCCCGATCCAACAACTCCCTGATTTGCTACGATTTTTTAAAGGCAAATTTTTGTCAAAAAACCACTTTCGGCTACCGTAACCCGAGAACGCGTCGGCCGATTGGCTCGGGATTTTTTTCCGCAGAAGCTCTCGTATAGGGCTATAACATATCCAAAGGGCGTCAAAATCGACCGACTATTCCAGAAATTCCAGCTGGGTGAACACCCTCCCAGTAAGTAAATTTTTGAATTTTTGTATTTTTCTCGAAATTTTCCCACTACGCGAAAAAAATGAAGGTCCGTCCACACCTACTATCCCTCGAGAGCTATCGATTAAAAAAAACCCCGTCCAAATCGGATGAACCACGCGCGAGAAATCTTGGGGCAACAAGGGAAACGTGCAGGAGAACCTGCAGTGAAGCACTCCGACCAGAACGGGAGAAAGCAGACCGCCACTCACTTATCTTGAGAAATAAGGCCGATTTCCGCCCAAAGATTCTCCACAAATTCCGCCGGCGCGCGAGTTTCAGAGTACGCAATTCCCTCCACCTACAAGGACCGGCCGGCGCGCAGCAGAACTCCACCGAAATCCTGTAGACCAGGCCGAATTGAGCCCAAAATGCGCCATTTCGCTTCGATTCAACAAGTAGCCGGCAGCTAAGATTCGGGGCTGCGCCAATCGCAGACTCGCCTTGCCATTTTGGACGGGATAATAGACAATTCATGCGCAAATGCTTACTTTACCACGCCGTCTTTTCGCACTGCATTTCCTTCAATTGTGAAGTTTGAATGCGCGCGCCAATTTGAGTTACAACATAGTTTGAGGAGAGTACGGTAAAAGTTGCATTCAAATTTGAATGTCGGTATTAGGAAAGTGGCTGTTTGAAGGCAAAATCGACACAGAATGGAGAAACCAATAGCAAATTCGCGTTCCTCGTCGCGAAATACCCTAGAATCGGCATTACAAACGTTCAATCACCTCGCTTTCAGTTTCTTCGAGGTAGGGCTTCGGTAGGTCGAAAATCGGCAAAAACTCGCCAATCTTGATCCGAAACGCCAAAATAACGCCAGATTCGGCATCAGCGACCTCGAAAGCACCGGGATCGACTCCAACATTGATTTTGACCACCCGGGTGGAAATTCGAATTTTGGACGCGGCCGGGGTACGGTAGCCGAAAAAATATTTTTGAAAATCGGCTCCGGATCAGTTTTCAACGGGGAATCGTGTGGTGCAGTCCATTTGGCCATAAATCGTCGAAATCGGGCGCTAAAACGGCCGAAAGTCAAAAATTGGAATTTTCGACCCCCGACGGAGACCCGTTGTGACAGCAGAACTCAAGATTTCCTCGGCGGATTTCGGCGATTTTGGTCTTAAACGAAAGAGAACATGATAATCTTGCCGATTTGAGATATCTGGCCCGATCCAACAACTCCCTGATTTACTAGGATTTTTTAAAGGCAAATTTTTGTCCAAAAACCGCTTTCGGCTACCGTAACCCGAGAACGCGTCGGCCGATTGGCTCGGGATTTTTTTTCCCCTGTTCGTCTCGTCGAGGGCTATAACATATCCAAAGGGCGTCAAAATCGGCCCACTATTCCAGAAATTCCAGCTGGGTGAACACCCTCCCAGTAAGTAAAAATTCAAATTTTTGAATTTTTCTCAAAAATTTTCCACCACGCGAAAAAAACGAAGGCCCGAGCACCCCTACTATCCCTCGAGAGCTATCGATTAAAAAAAACCCCGTCCAAATCGGATGAGAAATGAGGCACGAAAGTGAGTTGCAAAAAAGTTAGTCGGTGTCAGCTCCACTATAGCACTCCGCCCCTTTTGGGGTCGGAGTGCTAAAAAAGTTAGTCGGTGTCAGCTCCACTATAGCACTCCGCCCCTTTTGGGGTCGGAGTGCTAACAAACGAAAGAAAGAAATGTGCGGCGGCAGAACGGTAGACGGCGAGACATATCTGTACACTCGAAGCAAAACACAGGAAGAGACACAACGCTTGTTGGCGACAACTTCAGGCACTGGACGTTTTGGAGCTAGAGACGGCCGACTAAACGCAACACGCTCGGAAAAACCGACCGACACACGAACTAAGTCCACAATGATAAATCGGAAGCGCTTAGCACTGCTGCTTGGTCTCTTACCTGTGGTTAGGCTACTGGTTCACGAGCTCGCTACAACGACAGAATCGGCAACCGTGATACAGTAACCGATATGGAAGTACTAGAGCAACAACAACAAAACAAGGCTACAGTAGAACGGCTAAGAGACGACGGCATCTTACACGAAAGCGTTCGAGGCTCGCGTAGTTAATAGCTATCTCGGCAGGCGTCTTCCTCTACCAGTAATCCTCGGGTAAAACGAAACGGGCCAACAACTTTTCTCGCGGGACGGTACAGTGGTACTTACATACACCTACAATTCACTACAGACCTTACCTAGCCGCGAGCAGTGTAACACAAGACGGGAGACGAGCAATCACTGGCCGCTGACTAACCAACAGAACATCTAAATCAAACAAACGGAAGGAAGCAAAAAGCAAGGAAGGAGAGGAAATCCCGCGCTGCTGAGCTCTCTGTGGAGATTGGCCTTCACTCAATCGGGTGCGTACTGTATGTGTGCGTGTGGGCGCTAAGAGAGGGAAGCGCTGAGCGCAGTGCTGTTGGCGCTGCTTCCACCGCCACTTCCGGGGACGAGTCTGAAGATGGTGCAGTCGCTGGGCCCGTCGGCGGCCACCTCGAAGACGAAGGCGATGCAGAGCAGCGTCTCTCGCGTCTCCTTCTGCATGACCAGCTGCAAGACGACGCACAGGTATGGATTAGGTTTTGAGAACCGGCGTACTACTACAACAGATCCATGGACAGGAACCATGCTGCGCTTGGTCAAGCGCCAGAAACGAACTGCGGCCAATACACGGTAAACACTCTAATCAGCCCTCACCCTCTGATAAGCCTCCCCCCCCCCCAACCCACCCACCCGCAATAGTATCCCCTCCTGGAAGGAGGTTGAATTAATAAGGCCGCCCTGGCGACTCATTAGAGCATTTACGGCATTCGGGGCAACGCGATCTAGCGCGTCTCAGAAGCGCATCAACCTTTCGCGTGTAACTTCAACCAGTAACAACTTTCAACAACCTGTAGGACAGTGAAGTTGTCGAGGACGCTGTTCATCATGGAGACGTCGTTGAGCTTCTTGAGCTGGTGAATGAACTTCACCATGTACTCGCACATCGGGGACTGACTGATGCGGTAGAGGAAGCGACCCAAAGACTGGTCGAAGATCGCGTACTCGCTCTGAAGAAGAAACGCAATCGATCGATCGATCTCGTGGCGCCGTATGGGTTACGGTAGCTTCACTGTGTTGCTAGGCGGTTACGGTACGTTATGGATTATCGTATAGCCAAGTTTCCCACCTCCACTTTCTCCACAACCTGCTTGCCGAAGGAGCACACTTTGGTCGAGACTATGATCGCCATTGAGTCGCTGCTTTCGTACCTGAACACGATATATACATACAATCATACATACAATCAAGTAACCAGCCGCCTACATATATACGTACACGCAGGCACCCATGCATGCAACTTGCAAAGGATCGTTCGGTTCAGGTACAACAGACTACCTACACAACCTACAGTATCCAAAGTTTACTGTAGCTCGAGAACAACCTGCTGTCGACGCAGAAGGAGGCGTTCTTCTCGTCGTTGGGCGGTGTAAAGCTGACGTCGGCCCAGATTTTGACCAGGAAGAAGGCGTCGCGAGGGCCCTTCTCGTAGAGATCGCGCAGGCCGTCGCGCTCGGACGGATACTTGTCGTAGAACTGGGTGATGTCGATTTGCTGAATTGGCAACAGGTCGCTGTCGTCCAGCCAGCCAGAAAAGCGACAAGTTCGAAAAATTCGTCCGATTGCGCACCTCGATGGGGTCCCTGAAGCAGTTGGCGTCGATGCGCACGAATTCGTGACGGCCGGCGTCGGCGTCGCTCTTCTCCTTGTCGTCCACGTAGGCGCTGAAGAAGCACAGGCGGATGCGCTCCGTCCCAAGCTGGTTCAGCTGCGAAGACGACGTGGAGGCGGCGGCGGCCGCGGGCAAAGGCGAAACCACCGGCTGTTGAAGGGCCGCCGCCGACGTCGGCGCCAGGTGAGAGTGATGCTGCAGACGGCGTCCGAGAATGGCCAAGGCGTCGGCGGCGGAAGCGGGGGAAGCCGGGGCGGCGGCGCCCGTCAGCGCCTGGATGCCGAAGGGCAGGGAGGGAGCGCAGTTGGAGGACACCGGAACGAACTGGCCGGCGGCGGAGCCGGTCAGGAAGGGCAGGTTGGGCAGGTGGAAGGCGGCCGCCGAGGGAGCCACGCTGCCGATCACAGAGGAGAGGGCCGAGGGAGGCGGATAGGGACGGAACTTGACGTCGCCCAGCGACTGCGGCCAGAGCTGAAGCACCGAACAATGTACAATACGCCTTAGCCACTGCAATCACGTCTACGCTCCGCGTGAAACTTTGTCTCAAGTACAGTATACCCGATTGACAACGCAGTCGTTCATGACCGACCTGGGGCGCGGTCCCGGGAGCGGGGTAGAGGGGCTGAGGCGCGGCGGGAGGCAGGCAGGCGGGGAGAGAGGAAGCGACGACGGCGGGGGGCGGCGGCGGCCTCTTTGGCGAGGAGCTGCTGAGCGGCAGGGGCGCGACATGAGGAGAGGACGGCGGCGGCTGTTGAGCACCGGCGACGGTCTGCTGCTTGTCGAGAGCGGCGGCGCCCAGACTGACGATCTGGGCGCTCGACATCTGGCAGAGGGAGGCCACCGCCTTCTCCTTGTTGTTGGCGTCCTGAACAACTTCCAGGAATCATTACGCGGAGCTGGTCCCCCACTCTCGCATTATCATCGCACCGCTTCAAGCTTTCGAGTTGTTTGGGGGTCAGACGTCACATTGGCGCCGCCTCCGATCGCCACCTGGGCAAACAAGCCAACGGGAAAGGCTCGCACGTTTACTAGGTGGAATTCCGATGCGCTTCGTCAACAACTACTGGCGCCGTGAATGAATCCGAACCGTTTGTGGCGCGGCTAGATATGCCTGCATTTTGTACGTGCCGCGGACAGAATTTGCAACGAACCTTGATCTTCGACTGGATTTCTCGCTGCTTCTTCCTGGCCAGAACCTGGATGTGGGAGGAGACCTGCTTCCGCGTGCGCGTCTTGCCCGTTCTCAGCTTGATGTAGCGGGCGATAAGCTCGTTTCGACCTGAACCACAGTACACTGAGTACAGCGCCATTTTGCAAGTGCCAAGAACAGTAGGTATGTACAGTGCGGGCTCGTTTGTAGCAAACAATCTGCTGCTATGTACATTTATTTCACCACGCAGTTCTCTCAGCCAAACAACCAGGAACACAACAAGATATGATTGGATATTATTGCTATTATTGTGCCGGCGTTATGCGTGTCCCCTATCCCAGCGTTAGATTAGAGAATTCCGCGTGGAGCTACCACTTTCGCGACGACGCGGTCGTCACGACATTATCCCAAGCCGTCCAACAAGCGACGAGGAAGGGGTGGGGTCTTTCAATAGGGGGGCACCCGGTGGTATTTGAAGAATGCGGACGGCGCATCGAGGCCAGCGCCCAGTATCCCCCCTCTCTCAATCAAGCTGTCCATGCCAACGAGGGACGACGACGACGACGACAACGAGAGACGACGGTGTGGAGGCGCGCTCGCATTCATCTGCCGCTTCCTCTGATTTTCGGCGCCGGCGACCGCTCGACGACCGACCATCTGCTCTCCAAGCGAAGCGGCGGCATTAATTTCATGCTAATACACGCATACACTCGCGCGCGCCCGCACGCGTTCACTCACACTCGACGCCAGCGAGAGAGGGAATGGGGCCGGACAGATAGCAGCGTGGACCTCAGAAAGACAGGAGTAGCAGCAAGCACCGCTGCACTGTCGTCATGCGAACGCCGCGCGCCTCGGCGCAGCTGCCCGTCCGACCCGCGACGACGACGAGGTCAATGCCCATGGACATAATATAAAGAGAAAGGCCGAAAGACCGCTAGTCGAAGCAGCAACAGCAGTCGCCGACGTCGAGGACGGTCGAGGAAGGCGGGCGGAACGGCGCCGCCTGCCGCGCCGCCTCCGACAGCCGAACAAAAGGCCGGCGCACGCAAGCCGATCTCATTCGTTTCCATTTTCGACATCGGATCGCAACGGCGCCCGCGATGCACTTCGCCCTACAACTGCGCCGCTAGCCGCCAGCCATGGCAATAAATCCGAGAACCGGCGACCGCCTTCGATTCAGCACCCCGCTTTTGTCACTCTCCCATTTCTGCAGTGCCCCTTCTGCCCTTCTATAGTTGACTCGCGTCTCGGCTCAGGAGGAGCGGAGATGACACCGCGCCCGCCTCCCATCCCAGAACCTGTTCTCTTTCTTAGGGACCAACGCCAACGAAGCGACGAAAGAAGAACAAAGCGTAGTGCACAACCACCTCCCTCAACTCCTACGCTGGGCAAGGGAGGAGGGGCAGGCAACGAAGAGAAGGAAATTAGTCATCCCCCACCAAAGAACCCAAGTTGGCAGCGAACAGTTACACACACCGACACGTCAGTCCACCGATCAGACGATCTACATGATGTATGTAGAACGACATCGTATGGCGACAACGACGACAATATTAGACGCACAAACATCCACTACATAACAGACCACATCTACTACCTACATAAGCCCTTTTCCGGTGCGAAAACCGCTGATAAATCGGGTATTTTCAAAGACGACTCACCGTACATCTTCCCTTCGTCCGAGAGAATGATCTTTCTCCTTCCACAAGGAGGGTAGATCGCCAAAGCTTCCTGAACCAAGCAAAACAATCAACAAGCTGAGCAGGATGAACTCGACCACAGAATAAGCAAAAGAACTAAGTAAAATCCGCACTTGAAATGCCTGCTCGATATCGGGCGACCACACGCCTTCCGCATCACCGCCACTGGAGGTCACGTCGTTGGGCTGCGTCATCACCATCCCATCGGAAGCCGCGGCGCCGCCGCTGTTGCTGCTACCCGAAGGCGACACAATCGCACCAGAAGGAAGACAGGCGGCGTCGCCCTTGCCGCCCGGAACCACCATCAAGACGCCGTTCGGCGGCACCGCCGACATCTGCGCCAGCGCTGACTGCAAGCAGTAACAGCAGGAAGTTGTCTTGCTGGCCTTGGCAATGAGTAAACGCATTCTTAGTCAATCGATTCAATCAAATTCTTCGTTGCAACCGAAGGTACATTATCTCCTGGAATACGTGATTGTCAATGTCAAAGGCGCACCCGCTGCTCGACTGAGGCAGAGTCGCTGATGTCCCAGATGGTAGGCTTGGTGTCCTGGCGCATGGGTGGCGTCAGATCGTCGTTTGCGGCGGCCGAATTTGGCGAAGAGTGAGCGTCGGCCGTAGAAGAGCCGCTGGTGCTGGCGCCGTCGTCAGCGCTTCCGCCGCCGTTGACAATCGTTGACGTGGTGGTGCTGACCACGGGTTGCTGCTGCTGCAGCTGCTTGGCAACCGCCTGGGGCAGCAAACTCGCCGCAATAGCGTCAACTCCGCTCATGGCGTAGAGACCTCAGTTGCTGGTTGCTCGAAGAAGAAGCGAGTGACCAGCCCACTCAAGGAACCCGAACGTGGCCGATGTGCAACCAAAATCTTGTTCAGATTTGCGGCTTCATTTCCTCGTTTGATTTGCAGCAAATCGCACACACGCTGAATCGAGAACACATGTGCCTGAAGCACCGTACTCAACGTACCTAATCACACTACTGCCAATTCAAATATTCAAACTTCTACAGTAATCTATATAGCCAGGTGCAAAATTTGAATTGATCGAAAGCATGCTACCCACTTTAGGTACCCAGTACCCACTTCCTAAATTCACTACTGATATTCACACGACGAAGTTGAAGCGAAGGGAATCTAAACAAAACAAGAGCACTTCAGATGAACAAAGTTCGAGTCAGCCGGACCAGGACACCAAGTGGAGAGGAATAGGGGAAAGCCTGGAAACAGGAGCTAAAAAGCGGCGCCACCTGACTGGCACTCGTCTCTAAGGCACGGTAACTTTGCGGAAGAAGAGGGTGGCGCCGGGCCATTCGACTGCAGTAACACAACAGCGGACACAGCGTAGGAACGGCGCCGTTGTTAGCGCGCTCGACGGCGTCAGCCAACTGCGCTCTCGCCTTTGAGTCATTCTGGTCCCCCTTCTCTCTCTCGGCCTTTCTACCTTTCCGCCTCATCAAATAATCTGCCCGTAAAGGGGCGGCCGCGAGAGGGAGGGGACAGCTGACCCGCCGTCCCCCGCCGTCGTCAACTTGGCTCGCAAACAGCATCAGGCAGCAGCAGCCAGCGCCACTGTCGTCGTCAGTGCGCCGGGATCGCGCTGTGCGACACAACATTTTGGTGCGCGCAGACTACGACGACGACAGCGACAGTGGCGGTCACCTTTCCTTTTTGGTGCGCCACAGTTTACTGCCGGCTGTGCCGTCACATCGAAAGCGATGGATGGCGCACTGGAGGAGAGTCGGCGGCGAAGGCGGTCGAGACGCGTTCGGTGACAGCCACTGTTTCAGCAATAGACCCGTACGAATACAGTATTGTTCCCAAGTCTCTCGGCCGAGTTACTCAGACAGCGACAGACGGCAGAAATGGCTGTCAAGTTTCGGAGGGACAACGAGAGGAAGGAAGGGCGGTGGGACGGCGCGCGCGAGGAGATCGGGAACGGCGAGAAAACACGACTGTTTCAGGCAGGCTGGAGACACAGCGCCCGTCGCCGACAAAAGTGGCCTAAGGCCCGTCTGTTGCTCTTCTTCATTTTCGCGTGTTCTAGCCGCCGACGCGTGCATGCAGGCAGACAGAACAGAAGGAACAGCGCAAGAAGAGAAGAGATCATTGGGAGGGGGAGAAGTGCGCGAGCGGTCCCAAGTCCGCGCCGTCCTGCTCGCCTCCCTACGCCTACTCCCTCGCTCGCTCATCAGACGGTGACCGAGAACCGCCGCTCTCCGCAACAGAATCGCCCAACTGAGGGTGAGGGCGGCCGGCGGCGGCGTCGCGACGGCTGAAGGTTGTTCTCCGACCGCGCCGCCGCCGAGGAAACCGACAGTGAGTGCGCGATGAACTCAGGTAACCTCCTCCCTCTTTGTCGTCGAGTTAGATTTGCCTCCCTGATGGCGCAGCCACCAGGCGAGGAAACGAGAACAGAGACGGACGGACCCCTTTCGCGCCGAAATGGCGGCAGACAGAGAAAGGGCACAGGCAAAGCACATTTTGCGCGAACAAGGGGCGCGACTCAATCTTCTTAGGCAGGGATGAACATTGGGAGTTGAAAGGGAAGGGCCGCGGATTCATTCGCTCTTAGGATTACAGCAC
The DNA here is from genome assembly GCA_030248115.1 of Linhomoeus sp. GSCO2_2. Classification (NCBI taxonomy): domain Eukaryota; kingdom Metazoa; phylum Nematoda; class Chromadorea; order Monhysterida; family Linhomoeidae; genus Linhomoeus; species Linhomoeus sp. GSCO2_2. The sequence continues at coordinate 84,736 of JASAMZ010006122.1, read as the reverse complement.
CGCCCCCAACAGCAGAGTTGACAACAATGCTTACAGAAACTGGTCGAGCACTTGAAACCCAATGGGACGAAGTGCCTACCATCCACGACATGGAAAACAACCCCAGCACACAGGTCATCAAATTCGGCAAAAAGTAGCGCCAGCCTCTGGCACACGGGATAGTAAACCTCGAAATCCGAACTGCAGCACGCGCTCCTTCGCAGGGACAATCGTAGTTCTTTGGTCAGCGGCGTAGCATGCAATTTACACGCAGAGCCGCCGGCCGACAAGGCTCCATGCGCGCTCTTTCACGACGGGGCGATTCCTGGTTTTGACGGGCCAAAAAACAACACTGGGCGAAACGAATGGCTCGCCGTCACTCAACCCAGCGCGCTCAGCCGATTTTCCAAGTCCGATCGACGTGCGCTGGGCGGCGGCAAAGCGCTGAATCACGCGCAGTCGACGACGACTCGACTTGTCGGCAGCGGCTCATTGCCCATTCGGCTCGCCGCTGTGGACGCTCTATCTCGCGCAGCAAGTGCAAGCTAGCGCCCGTTGCTCGGGCAGGGCAAAAAGCTTCTCCACGAACTACGCCGCTTGCGGGCGAAGGAAGCAGACGACTCAAACGTCATGTCGCCCAAATGAAATGGTGCAGACGGCAAACGGATCTTGAGAATATCGCCAATGACAAGTTGTAATACTGAATATGGACAGAAGAGCTAACCCTAAGGAGAAGGTCCCCATAACATGACCACATCGCATGAGTATTGCCATGCCTATGTACCAACATTGGATAGGCGGCTGTCTTATCACCTATGACTTGGGTAGCCCGGCGAAAGTCAACATGCAGGCACCAGAGAGGTGCAAAGTGGAGCGCGCACTGGAAAGTTGTGTCTCAGGCTGACATTTAGAAACTTTGCAAGCAGCGGAAATGGTGGGGAGATACGCCTGCCTAGCTATGTATGTGCGCGGTTACGTCGCTCGCTCTCTTGCAGAATCACAACGTCTGACAAGGAAGCGCGATAGCGACGAAATAATTAGCACGCTGGGCAACACGGCTGGCACCAACTTCCACACGAGAAGTCGCATAACAATCGCGCAGACAGTGGTGCGCCGACGTTCCCGCACTTTTGTTAAGCAATGGCGATGAGACGAGAAGAGAGAGATGCGCACCGAGGCAGTGCAGTGACTCCAACGATGCAGCTTCCAAGCTCCGATAACTACTACAAAGCCAACGTACGAAATCCAATTCTATAACCGAGCTCAATTCTCAGTTCAGTTCCACTGCGCACGTCTTTTCGGCCTGCTCTGCGCACAATACAGGCCAGCCGACCGCTCACACCGCCCCACACCAACAGCGCGAGCGCGACAAAGCACGTCTATCCGGCGACGACGAGGCGCAGCAGCGCGCCATACACTACACACAGCACCATCGGCGCACGTTGAAAGGGGAACTATGCGGGGAATGACACAAAGAATTCTGGAAACGCGGCGGAATATGCGGGGCGCGCGCGGCCCGCGACGCGACAGCTGTGCCGATTGGCCAGCGCGGAGATAGGCGGGGTTTCCGGTGAGCACAGCGACGTCTGTCGAACAGGTGAGCAAACGGCGATATATTTGTCATCGTCTAGTGTACCGCCAATAGCGCTTGCGGAAAACCACAGCAACACGTGTGCAGATCTAAAGCTCCCCACACAACCATTCCGAATGATATGCGCCCATGACCCCAACACAACACTCCACAGTATAACAGTTCTCAGCAGTGTGTTTCTATTTCTCAAGCTATGCACTCAACAGAATTACGGATGTACATAATACAGCCACTAGATATGTGGGCTAGATTGACTAGAATGTGGAAGGTAGATAGCATGGTGCATCTTGTACACTATCTTCTATTAATTCACGGGTCTCCAATATTCCCCGCTACCTGTAGAGTGCTCGAAATGGCCCAAGGTATAAACAAAACCCGGCCAATTTCTCGGGAGATTACAAATGCCAAGATTTGACAGGCATCTGCGCGGTTACAGTAACCTGACGTTACGTAGCCGCAAATCAAGTAAGGTTAATGCCAATTCTAGTGTATACGAATTTCTTCCGGAATTTCTCGCTGGACTGAAAGAGTTGAAAGAATAATTCCACGTCTCTAATAATCCCTGGAGAATTAGAATATAATAATTCCCTGGGACATGTTTTATAAAGGTGCGTACACGTAGGTATGTGTGTGTGTGGTCAACAACAGTCTACACTACATTAAAAGAAATTATTTCAAGGGAGTAGTAGCCTACATACAAGTTTCAACGACCAGCCCGTGCCACTGATCCGATTAGGTGCATAGGTAGGTGTTGTACATGCATTGCTGAATGTGAGTTGCGTTGTCTTGTCACATGCGCTCACTGCATACTGTACGACACTTCGTGTGTTCTTCCCACTGGTCGTGCGGGCGCAAGACATCATTATCAGACTAGCGGATGACACGACAAGCGTCCCAAGGGCCGCGACGGGTCAAGGCGACGCCAAGCAACGGTACCTCCGCCAGCCGAGCGTGACCCTACTGTTGCGCTGACCACTCAGAAGCTTGGCGCTTGTCGAAGCTTAGTCCTAGTTCCACAGTAACAAGGAGAGCAGTTAGCGTTACGGTTCGTCATAAATATCAATATTGCAAGAGTTTGTCGAGATGGGCGTCAAGAAAGTCGTCATGCGCTTTATGTTCTCACACGTCGGCCTTTTCGTAATGCTGCTCGGCTACTGCGTCATTGGAGGGTTCATGTTTCGCGCCATTGAGAATCCAGGGGTAAGCGACATCTTGATCGCTCATCGTCGTTGTAATAGTGTCTATTGTCTATTACCCATTCCAAACTGTGCAGGCCGAGAGCCGCAACACAGCCCTGAAGCAGCGGGCTCAAGAGCTGGACCGCGAGCGCGAACGTCTGGCACGGCGCGTCGTCCAACTGAAATGGGACTTCGAACAGCTGCGCAAGGAGAACAAGGAAGACATCTTCATTGGTCGACAGAGGATGCGCCGCCTGGTCGAGGAGTACCACGCAAACGTGTCGCAGGCGGTCAAGAAATACGGCTACGACGGTCGGGCTCATCGTATCTACCCCGACAAGTGGTCGATCGGCAGCGCCTCTCTCTTCTGCCTGACGGCCATCACCCTGATTGGTCGGCCGGCAGCATGTGCTTCTACCGTATTGCCGCAATGCTATAGGCTTCTGTTCCAGGATATGGACACGTTGTGCCGAAGACCGACCTCGGACGCTTCCTGGTCATTCCCTACGCCATTCTGGGTGTCCCTCTGGTGAGCAATGAATGAATTAAATTAAATAAGCTAAATATAAATAAAATAAAAAATTATAATTAAATAGAATTAATAAATCAAGTTAATTAAATCAAGTCAAATTAAATTAAATTAAATCAATTCAAGTAAATTAAATTAAATTAAATTAAACTAAATTAAATCAAATTAAAATTAATTTAAAATTAAGATTAAAAGTATTTAAATTAAATTAAATTAAATTAAATTAAATTAAATTAAATTAAATTAAATTAAATTAAATTAAATTAAATTAAATTAAATTAAATTAAATTAAATTAAATTAAATTAAATTGAATTGAATTGAATTGAATTAAATTAAATTAAATTGAATCAAATCAAATCAAATTAAATCAAATTAAATCAAATAAAATTAAAATAAAAGAAATTAAATTAAGTAAAATTAAATTAAATTAATTAAATTAAAGTAGATTAATAAATTAAATAAAATTAAATTAAATTAAACTAAATTAAATTAAATTAAATTAAATTAAATTAAATTAAGTTAAATTAAATTAAATTAAATTAAACCATTTAAATTAAATCAAATTAAATTAAACCATTTGAATTAAATCAAATTAAATTGAATCTAAATCATAATAAATTAAATTAAATTAACTAATTAAATAAATTATATTGAATTAAATTAAATGCCGTTTACGGTATTAGTATTAATAGCACACTTTCTGCAGATGTTGATGTTTCTGGCGAGCGTGGGAGATCTGTTCGCCAAGCTGCTCCGCTTCGTATACCTCAACGGCTGCTGCTTCCTCTGCCGTCTGCGCAGGCGCGAGGCGCACCGACGGGCCCGCCGACGCCATCGCGAACGTCAGCGACCTCGGATGCCTTCGCGCGTGGACTCCCAAGTCTATGGGACCGCCTTTGAGCCGAGTACGACAGGATTATATAAATTGTACCGCCGGCGCAATTTCCAAAACATTGACGGCGTCTCTCTTCTCTACTGTTTCAGCGGCCGAGCCAGACAAGGAGGACGAGGACGACGACGAAGTCAAAGGAACCGAGCATGTGCCCATCACGTTGATCGCGCTGGTCATGGTCTGCTACATCCTCGCGGGTAATGTAGCTGCTCTCACAACAACTACACAAAAGCACCCGTGTTGAATGGAGGAGACCGCGGTTCCAGGCGCTGTGATCTTCACGCTGTGGGAGCGTTGGTCGTTGGTCAAGAGCTCCTACTACACCTTCGTCACACTCACCACGATCGGACTGGGCGATGTAGTGCCTGGAATCACCTCTGTGGACACCATCAGTGGACAAGTATGTACTATTTAGATGTCATTATTGTGTACAATACATTATGTATGAATGTACACACGCATACATGTACCTAGTAGCACGTATGTACCGGTATACGGTCGGCGAAAAGGCGCGATGATTCTTCTCCGTTGCCAGTTCAAACTGTGGGGCGCCTGTCTCTACATCATCTTCGGTCTGGGCACCATCGGCATGGGCATCAACCTGATGGTCTCCAACGTCACCATGAAGTATCGCAGCCTGGTGGGCAGCGAGAAGGAGCAGGACGACGACGACGACAAGACCTGCCCCATCCCCGTCTCCGCCCGCGGAGGAGAGAAGGAGCCGCTGCCGTCGCCGTCGCCGGCCAAGCGCTTCGGCCCCACTTGAAGAGAAGAGACGCACGCACGCACACAGACGTTCGTTCGTTCGGGTTTTTTTCTGTTCTGAGTGTGATAACCTGTCTGCAGTGGTGACGTGTCGTTCTGTCGTCTCTATCCTGCTTGTTCTACATATGGCCGGACAGCGGTCACGTGAGGTTGCCCGTCGTCGTTGTTGAGTGGAATCACCTTGAGATTTTGTTCTGGATCAAATTTTTGGTGGATTCAGATATTGGAGATCTGTCTGATATCAAAAGCGATCGTACTGCGACTTGTTCACTTTCTCCTTCGGCGACGGTTCCATACTCTCGGCGCCCTTCTTGAATGGCATCTGGTTGACAACTTCCACCTCTGGGCCAAGCAGAGGCTGGATGGAGCTCAGGAAATTCTCGACCTTCTCAACCGAGAAACCCTACAGGGTAGCTGTTATGAAGTTCATTTGAGATCTAAAGGCAGTTGAGGATCCAAAATCAGACCTTCTTATGCTTCTCGCCGACGTCGATGATGACGTTGACGTTGGCGGAGCTGACGCCTATGCTGCGGCCCATGTCCAGCGCCCACCAGATGTCATTCAGAGCCTGGCCCCAGTCCTTCTGACTGAAGTGAAGGGGAATGGTACCATTAAAACTTCTACGCGTGCGCTACTCTACTGCGCACAGCTACATAGCACGTTGTACTTGAGCAGGCCAAAACTCTGAGCGTCGTAGTAGAGCGCCTTGACGTCGGCCAGTTGCACGCTCCTCTTCTGAGTGGTGGGGAAGTAGTAGTTCTTGATCGTCAGCTCCTCCTTTGTCAGGACGCAGTACTTGTCTTCGTAGAGAGCCGACGACATCCTTAGTGCAGGGTGTTTGTCGACAAACTGCGAAGTTGGCAGCCACGTGACTGAACTGGCGGCCGGTGCTGTCTGTATGCTAGACTGACGCAGGCGCACAAGACGGAGAACGAAGTGTGCGGCGTGCGCTGGGTGGTGAGTCGTATGCAGCAGTGAAAGGGAGATGGGCTGTGTGTCGTTAGACACTATTCTCTACTTCTGTTGTCCCCGCGAGAGCCATCGTTTTTCGCGGTTTCCATTAGCAACGAACTGCAGCGAACTCCGTAACAGGGTCCGTGTACGTGTACTCGCTGCAAATTACTTACACCCAGCCAGCGGCGCAAAATATGTACGAGAATCGGTAACTGAACAGCGGACAATCTTCATTTCTCAGTCGCTAGTTATGTTTCTTTCTCCTGTCGTCTTCTCTTCGTCTTCCCCGTCGCCGCAGCCGCGTTCGAGAGAAGGCGCGAGTAGCGAGCGCGCGACTTGGCCGGCCAGAAGCCCGGCCACTGGCCGGTGGAGGGCAGCACCACCGAATCGGCCGGGAAGCCCGTCCCCACGGCCGTCAGGCTGGTCGGCAAGGGACGACGACGCGAGGCCGCCCACGGACCAACAGGGCCCAGTACCGCCGGTCCGGGAAGCACCGGGGCGGGTAGCAAGGGGCCGGCCGGGCGGAACTGGGCGCCCACTGTCGACCCTGTACATGGTGTGGGCACATCAGTTCGGCTCGAACGAACCACTCAATCTACAGTAGTCGCCAGTAGATTGATTACAGAAGACGCACGAATCACGCACAGATGGGGCAGCAGACGTAGGGTCCGATGTCGACGGTGTTGGTGGCGAAACAGAAGCTCTGCGGAGGGCAGGTGACGGGCAGCTTCGCGTCGCAAGGGATCCCGAGAGACGGGCCGCCCGGACAGGGCGCCCCGGCCTCATAGGCCATCAGGGGACCCGACCCTGGCACTGGGCCCACTATTCCAACTGGCCCGCCGATGGGGAACTGCCTCTTAGTGCGTGCGAGGCGCTCCTCAGTCGCTACAAAACGTCACTGTCCAGCTACCGTAATTCAGTAAGGAAGCAGGATTACTTATCTAAGCTCTAATCACTACCATCTTTGAGAACGGCAGCAGAGCTGGAAGAGGAGATTGCGTAGCAAAGCAGCCCTGAGCTCAGTATCCATCTCGGCCAGAAGGCAGCCATGACGGACGCCAACCGATGCAGAAAAAGAAGCAGAATTACGAAACCTTCTTTCCACAATTTCTCTCCTTCCCTTCTGGGCGGCGCAAACAAAACGAGAGAGAGTGGCCGAAGTGTCCGTCGGCAGAGCCATTTATGGCCGAGGCCACTCAATGGAGGCGTTGGATTGCACAAAACCGACTCGACACAATTATTCTTCTCGCCGCCCCACCGACAAAGAAGGCGCCGCGTGCGCGCCAAAGTAAACAGTCGTGAGTCGTGCGCGCCGCAGAGCGCCCAATGGGATATCGCCGCTGAGGAGCGGATCAAAGAAAGCGATACAATTGCCCCCACTGGCTGTCGTCTTCGGCTTTGTTGCGAGCTCCTCTCAATGGAAGGCGTTGACGCCTCCTCTGCAAATGACCAACTACCTATTCGTGTATCTATTGCTCCTGTGGAACTGTGGCCTTTTCTTGTTACCTACTGCAAGGGATGGTCTCAGGCGAAGGGTCAACAACTGTCGCATAGGCTCCCACACAAGCCACAATACACAGACAATACAACACTGCTCTGGAGAACTAGAACTAGCCTTTTCAAGTCATAGGTACCTAGTTGGCTTCACAACGACAGAACAGAGTGCCGCGCGTGGCGATGCACGACATCGTCGATTGAGCTGGCCTCTTCCACGACAAACGTGGCCCTCCAATTAGACACAAGTCGACTAGACGCTACACAAACGACCACCAAACGAATCGCTTCTACCACACAGGCGTCACTTCTCCCTGAGGATCCAACTGCCGTCCTCGGCTTTCTTGGCGCGCGCCTCGCCGCCCAGGTCGAACATGAGCTGCGCCTCCTCCCTGCCGCTTTCCGCCAGAAGGTTCTCCTCCTGCGTCAGCTGCTCGATCATGTCCCGGAGCAGGAGGCGCTCTCGCGTCGGCTTCTCCTTGCCCAGGAGCGAGAACCAGCAGTAGCAGAAGATGGCCAAGTAGTTGCCGCCCATCACGGCAGAGTAGAGCAGCTGGGGCTTCAGACTGTGGGTAAGGACGCCTGCGACCACCGTCAGCCAGAAGACACGGTCCAGGATCGCCTGGGAGCGACTAGCGCGCAGAAGGCGCGCCCTGAAGCGGCGACGCGCCACTGAGCGACGCTTGCACGGACCAGAAAGCCGTTGGCTCATTGCTACCATATCACTCCCCCACCCCCCCCCCCGCCCCCCAATCCTAACGTGAAGTACGCTCGCTCAGGCCGTCGGTGAGACGAGGGTCCTGTGCTCAGTGGAGTAGCCAGGATTGCCAACCGAGGGAACCGAGAAAATTTTAATTTCGCTATCTTTGGCCTTGAAGGCAAAATCTCCACTATTTACAGCGCCGTGGTACAAGTTGTGCTACACATTCTCCACTAGTGCTACCCTCCCCATCCCATTCCCACCTGTAGAGGAGATCCTTCCTGTCGTAGTGCATGTAGTGGGTGCAATATATCCAGCTGCAAACTGGGGCCAGTATCAGTCCTCCACCCATGGGCAACAGGAGGAAGTAGCGACTGGCCGTCAAAACGGAAGCGCCGCTCAGCGTCAGGCCCTTCTTCTTGAGCTTCAGTGTGCGCACACTGCTGTAGATGGGCAGGAGGAACGTCCCCATCACACTGGCCAGCTGAGATGGTTATTAGGCATGTGTACACAAACCGAACGCATCAAGGGGGAGGGGGGGGGGGGGGGGTTGCGACGCGACAAGCAGACTTCAGTGGTGAATGGAGCCACTGGCATTAGCGCTGGATCGAGTGGCAAAGCCACTATACAACAATTTGCTTAGCGGCAACCTCAAATCCCCAGACTTTTGTTACCTGTCCCATTCTGGCGCCCATGTGCGCAGTCAACTCGACCATGGGGTGGGGAACGTGCAGCAATAACTCCTGCCTCTGGACCGGCAAGCCGACCAAATTCCGCAGATACGGTAGCATCTTTAGACTCTCTGATGCTTCCTTAGCTGTGGTGACTGATCCATACAGTCGGTTGAAGTGTTTCTGTGACAACAATGCGGAGGCAATTTCTGTGGCACTCTATACGAAGCCTCGGCAAACTCAAGACAGATTGGAAAACAGGTACGACGACGACTCGTCGATTAGAGGGCCAAGACGCAGAGCGACACTAATAAACTCTTTCGAACGTCACAGCAACGCCATCAAATGCGAATTTCGCGAAGTCTACCCAGTTCCACTACATTCTAAAGTCCAGTACAATCACTATCACCTCCAACAAACACTGCATTTTCATTTTCATTTCTGTGCATAGAACTAAGTAGTCGGCTGTCCCCTTTCACTTGGCCATCCCAGAGGCCAGTGCAGCACCAATCGACAGCGTAATGGCCAAACTGAGGCCGATTCCAATAGATGAGACGACGCCCAATGATTGGAAGAGCAAGGGAAGCAGTAGCGCCGAACCGATGCCGCATCCCAGACACAGTCGCTCAATCAGCAACGTCTTCTGGTTCTGACGAAGACGGTAGGCCCTGCAGAAGGAGCTTTCAGCATGCGCACTCATTAGAGGGTAGTAGGCAGAGGCTGCGCGCAAAACATATAGAAAGTGGGCGCAAGATTTCAATGGTCGGAAGTGACGTCACTGGGTAAACTTCAAAGCAAGTTGACCGCCAAAGACGCCATCCATCCAACATCAATAACACCTGTCGTGGATGGCCTCCTGCGTCGCCTTCGTCTGCCAGAGTCGCAGGTAGGTCAGCATGGGGCCCAAGAACGCACCAACGATCGCGCCTCGACCTCCAAAGGTGAGGAAGGTCTCAAACACAGTGCCGCCAAACGCCCCGACGACCAAGCCACTCAAGCCGCCCAGGAAGGCGCAGAACTGCAACGACGGAATAGAAGAAACATACTGTACCTAGCCTGAACAAACTTCTATCACTTACTCCCACGGCCAGCACAGTGACGTGAAAGGCCAGTTCCGCAAGCGGAAAGTGGATGTCGGCCTTCTCGCGATCCGTCATCGACACTCCCAGGAGAATTTTAGCGTGATCCATTCTCTCCTTCCGGCCTAGCGACCACGCGGGTGATCTGAGCTCGTAGCGATACTGTAGATTATTGTCTGAGCAAGTTGCACAGTGCACAATCACCTTCAAAAAGAATTGGCGCAAACCCCTTCGACGGGGAAGAAACAGCCAGATCAGACGTCAAAGTTACATCATTTACTGTAGCACAACTCTTCACGAGAACAATGGACGTTAACTTAGGTGACACAGCACAGAAACACAGCTCTAACACCCGTCTACCATCTAGCTACCGTACTCCCGAGCAGTGTACAACGCCACAACTCAATCGTTTCCAGCTCGTTCGCGTGATCGGCATCTCTACACCTAACGCCAACTGGACAGTATCACTCTACAATAAACGCGCCGCACAATCTTCGAGTGATCGCTGCCGTCTGCCGTCGAATCACTTGGCGAGGCCGAAGTAGATGCCGGCGACGGACAGAGCGGTAGCCAAGTTGAGGCCCACTCCCAGCGAAGAGACGACGCCCAGGGCGGGGAAGGCGGCCGGCCCGAAGGTGACGGCGGCGAAGCCGCAGCCCAAAGAGAGGCGCTCCATCAGCAGCGTCTTCTTGTTGTGACGCAGGCGGTAGGCCCTGCAAATGGAAGGAGACTAGCGATCAACTGCGCAATCGCAGAAGTCTCCAACGCGCGCCTGTCGTAGATGGCGTCCTTGCTGGCGTCGGCGGCGTTGCGCAGTCGCAGGTAGGTGAGCATGGGTCCCATCAAGACGCCGACCATGGCGCCCCGCCCGCTGTACTTGGCGAACTTCTGGCCCGCCGAGCCGCCCACAGCGCCGGCGACGGCGCCTCCGATTCCGCCCACAGCCGCGCAAAGCTAAAAGGCGCCAGAGGTTTCACAGACGCCGTCTTCAACACAGACAGAATGCTAGGCGGACCGAAACACCGGCCTCCTGGACCTTACAAATAACAACGGTTCCACTTGCAGTCGATATTCGATCCGTATCTTTCCACTGTTTGCACTGCACCTCACCTCTTCGTCTATGAAATAGCAAACGAAGTCAACTACTCACCCCCATGGCGCGCAGGGTGACGTGTATGTTGAGTTCGGCCATGGGGAACTCGATGTCGAGCATCTGCTTCTCCGTCATCGAGACGCCCAGAATCACCTTGGCGTAGTTCATCCTCGAATGCTCGCTCAGCGAATGACACAGCCGATTCTAGACTGCTATTTAGCCTGCGAGCAGTCATCAAACAGAGCAGTATGGAGCCGTTCTTCCACGGCCAACGTGCAAGAAAGCAATGACGTCGGACGGTTTCTTCCCAAACATTGTGAACAGATCGCACATTCTCAAAACACATCTCAGCGGCTAGAACGTACAATCTAACACATCTACCTACCTAGCACCAAAGAGTATCACTTGGCGAGTCCCAGGTATATCCCCCCATAGGAGAGCACAGTGGCGAGGTTGACGCCCAATCCCAAGGCGGGGAGGATGCTGCTCCCGGGAACGGCGACTTGCAGAGCGACCACTGAAGCCACGCCGCAGGTCAACTCCAGCCTGTCCATCAGGCGCGTCTTCTTGTTGTGGCGCAGGCGGTAGACCCTACGGAAGCGAGCGAATGAAATGATCATAGAAATGAAGCCGCAATGACCCACACTTCATAGCAGCGATTGGGATTGGGGAAGGGGCGACTAACCCTAGCCCCACGCCCGACAAGAATGAAATTCTTGCAAACCCCCCCCCCCCCCCCCCCAATGTCGAGCGAATGGGGATTTTGGTACAACGTGGATCAAAATTGTGCGAAAACGAGGGGTCTTCGGCACCTTTTACGCATTTGTCTCGTCTATGGAAACAACCAAGAACGCGATTCTTGTTCCTGTCCCCCCCCCCCCAAACCTCACGACCAATCGCACCTATGGCTCAAAAAAAAGAAAAGAAAGAAATAGCGCGCGCGCGCAGCCACCTGTCGTGGATCATCTCAGGGTGGCGGAGGGCGCTCTTGGGCAGCTGCATGACGGACATCATGGGGCCGGCGATGATGCCCAACATTGCGCCTCTGCCGCTCATCGGCGCGAACTTGCCCAACGTATTGCCGCCCAACACGCCCACTATCAGACCCCCCACTCCTCCGAGGCCGGCGCCGAGCGGAAAGCGGAGGACACTTTCTCTCACGACCAAAGTTTTGCGAAGTAGGCGCTTGCTTCGCTTACTCCGATGGTGCGCAGAGTCACGTGGCAGATCAACTCCTTCCAGGGATTCCGAATGTCCGCCATCTGCTCATCCGTCAGGGAGAAGCCCAAGAGCAACTTTGCGTAGCTCATCCTCACAGATTTCGTAGAACTTTTCGTTCAACTAAGCTACTAAACTATTTAGACCTAAGTTTCGATTCGGATCAGTATTTACGTCGGAACAAGATTCGGTCAGGCTGCCGTTTCGTTCACCAGAAGGGGGTAGTCGCGAACACAACGACATCAAGGTTGTATTCCGGGACAAAAACCGACGGCAAATCGAAAAGCTGGACTACGCGTACCCGAGGATGGGCGTTAGACGGAACGCGTGACGACACCTCTTGAGCATCTACATACCTACCTACCAACGTCTACCGATTCAGGCCAATTTACGCCACAAATCGGAGTATAAACAAAACGAAACGGCGGAAATCGTGCGTTACTCCTGTAGATCGGCGGAGACAGACAGATACCGGTACTACGACGATCGACGAGAGTCGTTTGTGTGCCGCCTAAGTATGGTGCTTATGCCTAGGGGAAAACCGGTGAAGACGAACGAAGAATGGGAAACGCAAAGGGGAACAAACAACGCCTAGGAGGGAGGTTGTGGAGCGGTCAGCGCTTCAGTCGAATCACGACAGCTGTCCGCAGTCGCCGATCTTGACCTCGACCGAGGGCTTGCCGCCTCCGCTTCCCTGCAACGGGCGCAAGGGGAGTTCGATTCGACTATTTCGCGACTCAGAACGTGGGTCTAGTCTACCCCTTACATGCATTGTCGTCACAGACAATCAAAATCCAAAGTCTCCAACCTTGCTCTCGATGGTCTTGACGAGGTCCATGCCGTCGGTGACCTTGCCGAAGACGACGTGCTTGCCGTCCAGCCAGTCGGTCTTCACGGTGCAGATGAAGAACTGCGAGCCTGCAAAGAAGGAATATTATCCTTTCGTCATTTCGTGTAGGAAAATCTGCACAGCGACGCCAGCGAAGTGGTGGCGGCTGCGCGCGACTCTCTCCACCACCCACCGTTGGTGTTGGGTCCGGCGTTGGCCATCGAGAGAACTCCGGGCCCGGTGTGCTTCTCCTTGAAGTTCTCGTCGGCGAACTTCTCGCCGTAGATCGACTCGCCTCCGGTGCCGTTGCCGCGAGTGAAGTCGCCGCCCTGTTGGGACAAAGCGAGCGCGATGTACAAGCGAAGGTCAAAAAAGAGACTACTGTCGTCGAAATTCAAACCGAGTCAAAACCTGCAGCATGAACTGGGGAATGATGCGGTGGAAAACGGAGCCCTTGAAGTGCAGCGGCTTGTTCGACCTGCCCGTCCCCTTCTCGCCCGTGCACAGGCAGCGGAAGTTTTCCGCCGTCTTCGGCACGATGTCCGAGTACAACTGCAGACGAAGATGAGATGGCAAAATGAGCACAGAACAATCCGAATTTCACGATTGAAAGAACTCCGACCAAACCGAATCTCTACCTCCATCACGATCCGACCGGACGGCGACCCTCCGATAAGAATGTCGAAGAACACCTTCGGACGCGCCATACTTGGGGACAGCGGAAAGAAATGGGGTCGCTTTCTATTCTATTTCAGCTAAAACACTCGAACTTCTTCTAATCGACCGACTTTCCGAAAATGATTTTCCGAATGACTGTGTTTGTTTGCGTTGTCTACGTTTTGCAGCGTGTGTATGTCTGGAGGAGATTGCACAAAGACAGTAACAAGAAGCGTGAATTCGTTATCAAAACCTACCAGAATAGCTGAGCTAACAGAAACACGCACCGACGAGTATTCATGCTGCAACTAAGGCGCCGGTTTGAAATTGAACAACCGCCGTAACCGTAATCACAAAGAGATGTTGAGCGTGTAGATATTCAAATTTTAAATTCAAATACCGCTACAGTATGCTATACATACTCGTCATGAGAGAGGAGAAAGCAGTCACATGTGTCAGATATGTAGCACGCTGCCTTGCTCGATTGTTCATACTTCATTCGTACGTCTGCGACGATTTCTACGCCACGGGGTTGACGGGGTCTTCGTCCACTAGTGGGCATGGCCTGAGGAACTCCTGGCCGACTTCGTGCAGCCACTTGTTGGCAACCCACTTCTGCCCCATCAATACTGGGCAGGCAGCGTGGCGCGTCCGCATGTCGGGTCGGCCGTTCGACCTCACGTTGAGCCAGAAGAGTGCCGCGTTCTGAAATGGAAGTAGCCGTCGATGCTGTCTATGTCTAATAGGTAACGGTCGAGGTAGCTCCAAAGTACAGTACAGAGCTGACATCACGACGCACCTTGATGGGCTCCACACCGATTCCCAGGTCTTCAAAGACGGTGCCACCGCCGGCGATCGGTTTTGACAGCTGAAAAGTGTCAATCCTATTAGAGCACCTACATACTTCTGCGTACTAGTCTGCAGCTTACATAGAACAACACGGTGGCGATCCTGTTCCCATACGCTTTGTCGTTTAAATCCAAAGCTTGGTTTTCCTGAACTTTGAAAGCAGTTGTAGCCCGCGGTTCTCATGTGAGCTTGACCAGCTCAACTCACCAACGCCATGTCGAAGTGAGGCTCGTAGTGACCTGGAACATGGAAGCTGTGTATAGATCAACACAAGAGGTGACTTCCTATCGGTAGCGTCGTTCTACCTCCAAGGCCGTAATTGGCCACCTGCAGCTGCTCCGCAGAGGCCGTATCCAGGTCGGTCATCGCCCTCACCCGGCGGCTGATTCGGCTCGCAATCCCATAGTCGTGGTCGTTTAGCCAGGCGCTGAACTCGTCAAAACGGTGGCTTCACAGCGTAGAAGTTATGCGCATTACTGTATGTCCGTCTCACTTCTTTGAGATGCGATAGCTGGCGGCCACATTGCCTGGTTGGCCTTCCTCACCCTGACGTTCGTTCACGACCAACGCTCGGTTCAGCTATAAAAGACTCACTGGCTGAAGTTGCTTCACTCTTTGGGTGACGTCGTCGCGGCACACAGAGTATTCCTACCATAGGCGAAGTGATTGCTTTCAGGTCGTCGACTTCGCGATCGGACAGTATCTCATGGAAAACGTAGACGACCGGTTGGTCGTGCAGCTGCTCCACTTTTATCGGCGCCAGTCTCAGGTAGGGAGTATCGCGCTTGAAGAAGCAGGTGAATCTCGCCACGTACCGAATGGCCTCCTGAATTTGGGACTGATGTTAGTAGGAGAGACAAATACTATCGCCGTCTTCTATCCAACCGGGCTCCTTTCGCCTCTGCAGAGCGACTCGTAAGCAGTGTAGATGGTGCCACTGCTTTCCGGTCGAATTCGACGAAGGGGTGGCAGAGTATCCGCTCTGCCGTCCCATGTGCTGTTTCCCAGAGCCTCCTCGTAAAGTGGCAGATACTCTGCCGACGGATAGGTCGGCTCTGAACGGAGAATCTTTGGTTGGTGTACTGATTAGAAAACACTGGACGCAGGTTGCGCAGCTACCCAGGTGGCTGAGGCGGCGCGAGTAGTAGACGGCGCGCTCGTTGTTGCCCTGCTGGTGCAAGGAGTAGGCCAGGTAGTCGTAGGCCAAGGTCAGGTTGAAGGAGCGATACATCGGCAGCTGTGAGGACAGTGAGGAACTGCTGTTGGCCGAGCGCCGATCCTCCTCCCCGTAGCGTTCGATCGCCTTCGTGAGCCAGGGAACGGCGTGGTAGTAGTTGCCGCTCATGTACGCGGCATAGCCCACGTTGAAGATGTCGTCCGCTGCGAAGAGCAGCGTTGGATTTGCTAATATAACTTTGACGGGTGCGATCGTTAGTGTCTCTCACAGGTCATAGGGCGAGTTCGCGCCACATCTCCCAAGTTGCCATCCGCCAATGCGTCTGTGTGCAGCCGGTAGGTGTCCTGGACGCGCGTCAGGGCCATCGCGGCGCCAGTCACGTCGGAACGGTAGTCAGGCAGCATTTGTGCCAAAGGCAGACTGGACAGCAGTCCTGTAGAACACTTAGTGTTCGTTGAGTTAAAGAAGGCACCGGGATTTACTTAATTTAAGTTGAGTACACTGTACTTTCGGCCGAGTTCTCTCTCATCAGCTGGAAGACCGATCGTTCTCCCACGGTCTTCCGTAGAAAGGTGAAGGCTGTCACAGGGTTGATGTCCGACTGCTTCTCTCCGCCGACCAAGACCGGTGCCGTAGGTTCCAATGGAGCTCTTCTATTGCGGTACTCACGAGCGAAGCTATAAATGGCATTGCACGTCATTGGACATATGTATCTACCAATAGATTCTAGAAGTGTAGCCTAAACGCGACTAAGCACCTCTTTAGTCGCTCCAGGCGATCTAGCTCTAGGTCCACGTAATTGTTCAGCGTTTTCACCAGTACCGATTCCGTTCTGACCAAGTTCTCTAGACTGGCAATCGATGAGAACATGTCGGCCGCCACTCCGGCAGCCACAAATACGATCGTAAGCGGAATAACGGCAGTTACCGTATTCATGGCTGTCTAACTGATTATGGGACGGAGAATCACTAGAAGAGCCCAGAAGGAATCAGAAGAGTGAGAAGGAGCAAACTCGATCTCTCTCTCTCTCTCTCTTCGACCACTCCACCCAGTAGTGTTCTTTCTGGGAAGCGCAGGCGCCGCCGAGTAGTATCCTTGAACTCGGCGTTTGGCGAGTTCGGCCGGCGGTTGTCAATTAGAAGACGGGCGGCGGCGGCGGCGGCCGTTCTGTTCCGCTGGACGGCTGCGCGCGGTCCGCGCGCACGTTCGCTCTGTCCGATTACGTCCTTGGCCGCCGCATCGGATGGTTATGCAATTCGATGGCAAAGAGCCGCTTTGTCCCACGGGTCGGCGCGGACTCGAACGCGAACGCGAACGGACGGACTAGAGAGAGGGCCCAATAGCCACCGCGCGACTGAGAGGATCGTGCGCGGCGGCGGACGAGCGACAAGTTGCGCGTCCGTCACGCAAGACCCGCGGCGCGACGAGGTTCAGTGGACGCACTGAATCCCCATGAGAAGAGAGTGCCGATGCGCTTCGCTGAATCACTCACACAAACCAATTTTGTACAGAATGTGAGCTCTATGTAACCTAAAAGTTAGAGTTGCAATAGAAAGGGTGGTCTGTTTTCGCTACTCGTTAATTATTTCAATATGCATCACAATCGCAGCAATGAATTGCGTTGCCTCGACTGATCGCGACCGCTTGCCCGCAGTAGTTGTTTGTGGAGGGAAGAATGCTTGTCGACAAATCGAGTGCTCAATTTAGTCTGCTCAGCGAACCCTACGGTGACCGCAGTCTTAAGCTGCTCGCGACGGAACTGCTTGGCGGTCTCATCGTTCGATCCGTTGGCCCACCAAACGATGACGAGGCCAGCAGAACCGACCCCTATGCAGTTCCGCTGAAGGTGGTTCCTTCCCTGAGAGAATGCATTCACGGTCTGCCACAAGGACAACGCCATCGGGTACACCCCTGGAAAGCATTCGCCTTTTGGTCTTTTCTCAAGTCGAGCAGCTACAGCTACTCCAGTGTATCCTGCATGTTATGCAGTGGATGATCTGATTCCTGGAGGCTCTCAAATGCGCTACTCTCTCTGTCAAATCTTGCGATGTACATGTGGCGCATTTCCGCAGTCAATCGGCGGTACTATGTACGTATACATATATGTACATATGTACATACCAGCCCTACCATGCATACCATCCTTACAAACCGTTGAAGTTTCGAACCGATTGCATGGCTGCCAAAGTTGCTGGAGTACTGTAACCGGCGTATTCAAAGTGGTGTGCGACACGAATCGGACGAAGTAGTAGGTAACGAGGCGGGTTAGAGTCCGGACAGACAAAGTACAGCTCTCTGAGTTTGAGTGCAAGTTTAGAACATGCGCACGGCCGCGTAGTGTTTGAAGAGTGGTGAAGATGGTTGTTGTCACTTGTCGGCGGTCCATCTGCGCTTGCTGGTGGGGCGCGCTAGTAGACGAAGAGTTCTGTCTTTCCTTGGATGCTTTACGTTCTCTACTTGCGCCTGCGCGTTCTAGCCTTATTGTAAGCTTGAAAGTCGAGTTCCTGTGGTTCTGGTTGGCGCTGGAGCGAGGTCAATGCTGCATTCAGACACCCAAAAGGACGGCCACCCGTTGGAAGGCGCTATGTTCAACGCAGGGTGGGTCTTTTGTGTTGGGTGCTGCAAATTGCAATAAATACCAATTGCCGTGACTATGTCGCTTGAAGGAAGCTAGCGGGCAAAACCGTCTTCATCACTGGCGCCAGTCGTGGGATCGGCAAGGCGATCGCGCTCAAGTGCGCCCGCGACGGCGCCAATATCGTCGTCGCCGCCAAAACGGCAGATGCACATCCCAAGCTTCCCGGAACCATTTTCACCGCCGCCGACGAAAGTTCGTCCTTCTTCTACATATGCCAACTTTATTGCCTCAACGTTGAGATAGGGATCAAAGTGGCGTTGCACGAAAGTACAGAAGAACTCTCGTCCTGAACTCCTTCCCTTTCTTCCTCGCTTTAGTCCGTCAGGCTGGCGGCCAGGCGCTTCCCTGCGTCGTGGACGTGCGCGACGAGGCGCA
Source organism: Linhomoeus sp. GSCO2_2 (assembly GCA_030248115.1). Classification (NCBI taxonomy): domain Eukaryota; kingdom Metazoa; phylum Nematoda; class Chromadorea; order Monhysterida; family Linhomoeidae; genus Linhomoeus; species Linhomoeus sp. GSCO2_2. Next base: position 66,066 of record JASAMZ010006122.1, on the reverse strand, counting down.
AGTGGCGTCCGCTGTGGAGGAGGCGGTGAAGAAGTTCGGTTCCATCGACGTGCTTGTGAACAACGCCTCTGCAATCACCCTAACGGGCACCTTAGACACGGAGATGAAGCGATACGACCTCATGAACCAGATCAACGCTAGGGGCACCTTCCTCGTGTGCGTGCGTACTACAGGAGAGACGAAGAACGACTATTGACCTCTTCCTTCGTTCAGATCCCAGAAGTGCATTCCCTATCTGAAGCAGGCCAAGAACCCCCACATTCTCAACATCAGCCCCCCTCTGCTGATGGAGGCCCAGTGGTTCGCCAATCACGTCGGTAGGTCGCGCTACAATGTGTCATTGCAACAGCGAATGATCGGCCAAAGGAAGGTGTCATGGTACTTCAGCCTACACCATGGCCAAGTACGGCATGTCCATGTGCGTGCTGGGGATGGCGGAGGAGTTGAGGCCCCATGGGATCGCCGTCAACGCCCTCTGGCCCAGGACGCGTGCGTTGGTGCTCCTTCGTCCTTATATATTCCTACAGGAACCCAGTGGCAGATCCAACGGGGACACTTTGGAAACAACCCCCCCCCCCCACAGATGTCATCCTGCAGCGCTGTAACTTATACAGTCATTCTGCACCGTAGGTGTCAATTTTAGCCCCCGTGCCAATTTTTTGCTTCTCCCATTTCGTGTCAATCCTAGCTACGTGACTGCTCGAACTACAGTATGATTCGAATTGTTCAGTGATCTGGACGGCGGCGGCGCAGATGCTCTCTGGGGTGGCCGTGGACGACGACAGCCAAGAGTCGTTCTCGGCCAAGAGCTCGCGGAAGCCTGACATCATGGCGGACGCCGCCTACGCCATTCTGACCAGGAACTCACGCGAGTTCACTGGCAACTTCTGCATAGACGACGAGCTGCTGCGCGACTGCGGCGTCACCGACTTCGACCAGTACGCCGTCTGCCCAGGCACGCGCTCTTCTGGCTGCTTGCTTCTGCGTCGCTCAAACTTCCAATCGATGTGTGTTTAGGCCATCCTCTACAAGAGGACTTCTTCCTCCCTGGAGCCACGTACGATCCGAAGTTCTCGGCGTCCGACGCGCGGAAGAAATCCAAAGAGTCGATGGAAGGAGCACGGAGTGGGCAAGCTTCGTGCGCGCTTCGTCAATGTGTACTGTACTTAGAAACGCAACTTGTGTGCTACAATCAGGCGGCGGCACTGAGTCATCCAAGGGCGTTCAGAAGCTGTTCTCCCTTCTGAAGACCCTGGTGTCACCTCAGCTCGTCGAGAGCCTCAAGGCCTCATACCAGTTCGAATTGCAGGGTTAGTGGAGCAAGTTGAGATTACGGTTATGGTGGGTTTCGATCTGCTCTGTAAGTATAAGTTGCCTACAAGTGAAGGTTACGAGTACCGTAAAGCCTCCAATAAAATACCCTCACACCGGTGGACATGAAGACGACGCTAGAGGAGAGGGATGGAGCAGGGTCGTTTAGTTGAAATTTTACTGTATCTTTGTACAATAAGCGTAGGTTATGTTGGACGTGTCCCTCATTATGTCGTTGGTGTTTAGAGGCACTTTCAAATTCCACAAACGCTTCTCTCTGTCCTCTTCAGACTCGGGCACGTATCATCTGGACCTGAAGTCGGGCGGCGGGGCGGCCGGCGAGGGTCCTTGCTCAGAGAAGGCGGACGTCGTCTTCCGCATGTCGGACGCGACCTTTGTCGACCTGTTCGAGGGCCGAGTCAAGGCGATGGGCGCCTTCATGTCGGGGCAGATGAAGTTGGAGGGCGACGTGGCCAAGGCCATGCGCCTCGAGAAGCTGATGACGGAGTTCAAGCAGCGGCAGCAGAGCAAACTATAGAATTGCGCGCGGCGCTGGAGCTTGCGTTTTATATTGGAGGATGGAGAGGGATATATGTCTGTGCCTTTGATCGCGCGCGGCGGTGTTCGACAGTTGCACAATGGAGAGATGTAGGAGAGCGATTGGGGAATCGATCTCATAGCCTGGTCGATGGTCACGGATCACTTCTCTTCAAACGGCGCACGTCCCGTATCAGGCTGAGGTACTCGAGAGGCGAGGAAGGGAAGAGCGCCGACGGAGAGTAGTATCCTGCGTAGCCCACAGGTGCTGCCCTCTTGAAGGTCTTCATGTGTCGCAGCAGGGCCAGAGGCAGCATCCCCTCTGAAATCATATCTAGCCGATATACAGCTGAGGGTTAGATTGAATAGTTGGCGTCACCAAATGTCTTCTCTTATTTTGGTTACGGTAACTCTAATTGCAACGGGCGGGTGGTTAGATAGAATAGTTAGCGTCACCAAATGTCTTCTTTAACTTTGGTTACGGTAACTCTAATTCAACGTTCGATAGAGCCATGTTGATCGGAGCGGCGCACCTTTCGTTCTCGCAGGGGATGCCTCGAGTAGAAATGGTAACGTCAGCAACACGAGTAGGCCTGCGGAGCCCATCGTTGACGACTGGCTACTTTCGACTTCCGAGAGTTAGTCGGGGAAGACGACGGCGAAGAATGACGGCCGAGCTTGTTTTCGCTGTTTTCGCGAGAAGCTCTAGAGGTGCGTCAGCGTCATTAGCCGGACGCCCGCCGAGCTCCTTTTCCTTCCCACACTTTCACTCTTCCGACGCAATTAGGGTGACAGGTGCTGACCTACACATCGCGGTTAGTGTTTCGTTTCCCAGGACTAATGGACGGGCTCTCTAGCCCCAACGAAGTTCAATCCGTACTTCTGCGACGGTAGAAGCGTATTGGCATGCTGCCAGACGCCGATCTCTGTGGCGATGACGCAAGCAACAGATCTCTTCCAAGAACGGAGAAAGCAGGATAGCTCGGCTCGGAGGTTTGAACTTTAGTGTCAACTTAGCATACGTACACGGACGAGACATGCAAACGATCACTATTACTGCCGATTGATTGTCCTGCCCAATAGCAGCGAAATCCGGATTGTGCAAGATGAGAAATGGCTCGTCTCCGCAGAGCGTGCGCGTGCTCGAATTCTACTTCTTTGGTACGCGCTTGTGTGTGTATGTACGTATTCTCGCCCGGCCTATGTCTGCTGCTTCCAGACGCGGCAGCGGCCGGCTGCGCTGCGCGTCCCTCCCTCCTCTCGGTCGAGGACGTGCTCGAAGTAGTTGATGAACTTCTTGCGCTCGCACTTGGCCAGCGCCGTCTCGCGCTCGCCCCGCCGCTCGTCCGAGGGGGCGCTCGTGAGAATGGTGGCGAAGATACCGAGGCGGAGACTGGGAAACTCCCAGTAGCCGATCATGTAGAAGCCGGGATTCAGCAGGATGATCATGTACTCGGTGATGGAGAAGATCGTGTAGGCTGCAATGAATCGAGTCGATTGGATCGGTAATGACGACGATGGAGAGAAGCAGCTCACCGACGGGAGAGCAGTGGCGCATGTAGTAGGGGTAGGTGAAGGCGGTGGACAAGCAGACGACAATCGACACGCTCGTCCAGGCGACCTTGATCCAGAACAGGCGGTTCGACTGAACGACAGCGTCCAAAGTTCGCCAATTATCTGCCGAGTCAGCTGGCCTGGCCTAGCACTCACGCCAAAGGGACTAGGTACAGTACCCATCTACGTACCAGTGGCGAGAGACTCCTGTAGCCGGAGAAGTGATGCAGGGTCGTAATGTGCACGGCGAATCCGCAGTAGGAGAAGAGCCAGGTGGCGAAGAACACGGCGTGTAGAACTGAAACGAACCGACTAGACGCTAACGTTTGGTCTCAGGGGTGAAGTCAAAAGATGTGTATCTAAACACACTAACCGAACGCCTGCTCGATGTTAACAACGCTGACTAGCACGAGGGACGCCAGATCCGACAAGCCGTAGAAGGTGGCGACCCAGCAGGCGAGCCGGTACCAGTAGTTGCGCCCGTTGGGGCTCGACGTCGACAGGTAGTAGAAGGGATAGGCGAAGCAGTAGAAGATGCGCACGGGGTAGTGGATCACGATCACGAACGTCCAGAACTGGCTCTGCGGCTCCCACACGCCTGGCGAAACAAACTTGTCATCAATCAACGAAAAGCTGGATTAGGTTGAAAGCACAATACTACCAATAGAGTGCGAAGCCGCCGGTAGGAAACTCTTGACGGTGCCGCCGCAGTGGCTGCCGCTGAAGTCGACGATGTTCTCTTGGTACTGGAACAAGTAGGTGTAGAGCATGCAGAGGTAGGCGCCCAGCGGCGGCACCACACCCGTCAGCCAGAGACTGTGCCGCCAGAGGACCGAGAAGATATTCAGTTGGAAGGTGGGCTCGTTGTCGGCCAGCGAGTCGAGACGCGACGACAACGCGCCTCCGAGCGCCGACTTCGACTTCATGGCGAGGAGACGTCGAAGCCAAGTGTCAGTGCAGACGCAGTGTGCGTCACTCCGCCCAGTGAACGAGCCTTGAGTCTGCTTGCGCCGCTGTGGCGACAGCTAGTGAAGCAGAAAGGGCACTGGTTCGGATCAACTGCCAGGCAGTGCGCAGCGCAACCACCAATGCCGGTTCTGACAGCTAGGATTCGACGAGAATTCTGCCTCAACGCAGACTAAGCGCACTACTGGAGAAAACAGCACTGTGGTCGTCCCTTCGACTATTGATTCAGCCAACACCGCAGCATCCCCCGTTCTTTCATTGGCCGACGCACTGACTCACAAACTCCTATCCGTTCTGATTTGCATACGAACCTCATCTATTGTCATACCTACAGTATATCGCTGTATGTACTTTGCAAATGTTCCTTGTGAGACGACGGCAGTACAAAAGTAACAGCCCTCCGCATCTTGACGACACACACCACAAACAAGCTGTTTTAACAAGATTATTAACAAGATTCTGGGAAGGAGCAACAAAAGCGGTCTCGCCGCTCTAGCTGCTACCTAGCTCGCACAGCAACTCGTCAGTCGGAAAGTAGCGAAAATTCGCGAATTTTTTTATATTTGGCGCCAAATTGGGTCCCGCAGCGATCCAATTCTTTTTTGCCAACTCGGCACTATCGAGTACTACAACATATCAAAAGATAGTGTATATGCAACTTTTTCGAGTTCTACCTTGTGTAACCCATTTTTCAGTACTTTGAATATTTAAATTTTTATACTCCACAAAAAGTGTGGAGTATATAGCGTTTGTGCGCGAAACGCAGTAATTTGGACCGGATGGGGTTCGCGCGTGAAGCGGCCGATTTGCAAACGGTCTTTTGCGTTGGGTAGGCCTAGTGGGTGGGCAGGGTGGACACCAAACGGGGTCACGCTCCGGGACCCCGTTGGCGGGAAATTCGAAAATTTAAATTTTCATAGTACTGGAAAATGGGAAATGGGTAAACAAGGTAGAACTCGAAAAAGTTGCATATAATGGTATATACTATCTTTTGATATGTTGTAGTACTCGATAGGGCCGAGGGGAAAAAAGTTCGCGAATTTTTGCCCCGGGTCGACTTTGACGGGCTGCTGTGCGAGCTACGTAGCAGCTAGAGCGGCGAGACCACTCTTGTTGCTCCTTCCCAGATGTCCTCTATCGAATGAGCCATGAACGGAGAAAATCGGGCAAAACACAAAAAACTTTCTTACACTGCGACTTTTTCGACTCCGGGGTCTAAAATTGCGATTTTCGCATTTCGGCGTCTATAGCGCTCGAATGCGTTGCCGAATCGTTCCAAAAGTGGTTTCAAGCGATTCTACGCTTAAATCTGGTCTACAAAAGTGTTTTTGAAAAATTTTTGAAGCTACAGTATCCCTGCCGCGTCCGTTTGAATTGTTGGTGTCGGGTCGACTTTTGCGATATTATACTCGATTTCGGGGTTTTCGGGGGCGCTGAATACGAATTTGGCATTTGTTTATCGTTTAGATAATGTTTGAACGTACCTATGACGAAATCGCATGCTACCGTACCCCAACTGCAGAATTTCGTTTCTGCGAGTCCATAGGAAGTTAGGGGTGTTGTATGTTGATTCTGGGGTATTCTGGGATGTAGATCACAAATTCGGCATTAGTTTTCCGATTGGGAGTGTCAGGAGGCCACAACAGCAGAGGAGTCACCGTGCGTAGGAGTTCAAATTTGTGGAGTATACTGCGTCCCCCGGACGACTTGCCTGGTTTAATTTTCCGCCAACGGGGTCCCGCAGCGTGACCCCACATGCCGTGCAGGTTGCCCACCAACTAGGCCTACCCAACGCAAAAGCCGTTTGGAAATCGGCCGCTTCACGCGCCAACGCCGTTGACTGTAATTTTCTTCTTCCGCGCACAAACGCTGTAAACTCCACACTTTTGTCGTGCCATGAAAGAGCTCGTCGCGAGCTTTTAAGCGAGCTGCCGCACGCCTCGCTACGACGTATGTAAGACGAGCGAGTTAGGCCGCTTTGCTGTTTGGACTTTTGCGTTACTGTAGCTCGCGAAATTCAAATTTTTGGATCTCGACTTCTCTTAATGCAATGGTCAGTGAGTGGAAACCTATCTAATGAACTCAAGATCGTCTCTCTACGACGGAAGACGAGCGAGTTAGAGAAGTTTTGCGTTTTGAACCTTTGGGTTACTGTAGCTCGCGAAATTCAAATTTTTGAGTTTCGACCACTACAAGGACAAATGATCAGGGGCGTAGCCAGGATTGGCAACTGGGAAGGGCAAAAATTATTTTGCTGTTTTAGTGCTAATCTCCGTATATTTAGCGCCAGGCGAAATTTCGCTATTTTTGGTCTCGAAGGCAAAATTTCCTGTATTTACAGCGTTGCAGGCAAAAAATTTCGCCATCTATGTGCAGGCAAAAATGTTTACTATTTTTTAGCGCCACAGGCAAAATTTTTACTATTTTTAGCGCCTCAGGCAAAACTTTCTACTATTTGTAGCACTTGCTATTTATAGCGCCGCAGGCAAAAAATTCATTCTACTGGCCGGCATCTAAGGAGGGCACGGCTGGCATCTGGGGGGGGGGGGCATTTGCCCCCATGCACCCCCTGGCTACGCCACTGCAAATGATCAGTGAGTCGAGAGCTACCAAACAAACTCAAGATCGTCTCTTTACGGCGCGCGCTGAGCGAGTTAGAGCGATTTCTGTGTTTTGAGTCTCGACTTCTGTGTTTTGTGTTTTGTTTTTTCTTTGTTTTGTGCAATTACCAGTGTGAGTCGAGACCTGTCGTAGTCGAGACCAAGATCGTCTCTCTACGACTACTTTACGCGCTTACGTGCCCGCACGTACTTAAGTACCAACAGCCGACGGTTTCTCGAGCTTCGAAGCACCTACGACGGCGAAAACTGGAGAAACTGTGTAGAATTCTATGGAAAACAAGGCCGCGCCGAGAAATCCAAATGTTTCGCGATCTGTGACAAAACTCCGCCGTTGTGTGCTTGAAGTAGGTTCAGTGGTTCTCCCGGTCACCTGTAGGTACGTAGAAGGCTGAAATTCTCACAATCTGCTTATAATTCAATGGCGGACGAATTCCCATAGCCAAGTCCAATGTAACGTTCCGTGCCGTATTTTGCACTTTTGGACTGCCACTGTCCAGCCCCTATTCAGGGTGCCCGTGGCACTGCGGCTTCCGCCGCTCGGAACTCGTCGGAAATGTGTATGCGTGAATGTTCGTGGTGCGCAAATTCAAACAATCGCATACAACAGGTTTTGTCTGAAAGCTGAGTTGGGAGTTTTTGCATTCGTGTTACCAGATTCATGATCCAGAAAATTCAGCAGGCTCACAGTGGCAGTGAAAGTGTGTAAATGAGACGACGCTCTGTCTTGGTTTGGATCGCCGTTGGCGTTAGGTATTGGGCTGTGTTGACAACACTGGGAAAAATCATAATTTCGCGAATTCTAAAATTACAAACTTTGATAAGTACATCGCACATTTTGCCAGACACATCCATGAAAAGGCATTGTCAATTTGAAATTTTTGGAATTTGGCAGGTTTTTCGCCCGCCCTCAGGGGAGACACCCTACGAGAGCTCGGCGTGCGTACGTCCGTGCGTGCGTAGCGCTCCCAGATCTCGGCGTTGGAAAGTCGTACAGAGACGATCTTGGGCTCTACGGATAGGTCTCGACTCACTGATTATTCCGCTAGGAGAAGTTTGAAAAAGGTTGAATTGCGCGCGGTACAGTAACCTCAAGGTCAAAGCGCAAAACTGCTCTAGCTCGCTCGTCTTACGTCGTAGAGCGGCAAACGACACGTCAGGTGAAAGCTCTCGACGCGTTCTTTCATGCGGTTGCCAAAGTTGTTTCAAATACGCAAACACGCACCGCGTAAAACGCCATTCTCGAGATTTTGACGCTACAATCGCCCTAACTCGCTCGACTTGCGTAGTAGAGAGACGATCTCGAGCTCATTGGGTAGATCTGACTCACTGATCATTTGTTCTCCTATCGACCGAAACTCAAAAATTTGAATGTCAGTCAGAATACAAACTCAACTTTTTAACACCAGAGCTTGTTACTTCAAGCTTGTTTGACGTTTCGCTACAACAACTTTCTCACCCACATGCACACACACCACACAGCGACATAATGGCAAGGTGAGATGATCGGCGATTGACACCCGAGAAATACCAACTACTGAAGTCACGCCGCACATCCACAACTCCCGTCAATCATGGTACGCGGTAGCACACATAGCGAATAGCGACTATTTCGACAGGAGTACGACTCGGTCACAACAGTAGAATCACGCCATACGCATAACGGCCACCGGTAGATCAACAACAATTCCACTAAGGCGGAAGTGCTTTCTTCAGACGCGACTCTTTATTCCTACAGGCGCACGTCATGAAAATGCCTGTCACACGACACCCGCATTGTGTTATTCTTCTCAAGGGCTCGAGCTCTCCTGCTGCATTGGTTCAGCTCAACAAGCTTGGACGAGACTGTGAAAAGACTTTGAACACTGGTGCTGTCTCAAGAGACTCCTTCGGCTAAAGTGAAGCATACCTACTTCTTGTTCAAGCGTGATTATGTACGTACATACGGACGGGACGGGGTTTTATTGGGAGACCCGAGCAGACTCACTGACCGATGCACGTGTGAACAACGTACGCGCATAGTAAGTGGGGGTACCAGCAAGGACATACCCTATGTACCAAGGCGACATGTCCATCATGTACCTACATAGATGCACGGAGAGTACCAGCAATCGGCGCCAGCGCAGAATCGAACTGTAGGTGATAGTGACAGGCTATGTACTTTGGCCTGCGTGCAAGTCACTTCGCGTGGAATTCTCAGAGCAGCGTCTGCTGCGCCAGGGCGGCCAGGAGCATCTGACGCAGCAGCTCCTTCTGAACCACTTCAAGGCCTGGAAACAGCAGCGACTGCTGGGGTGAGCCGCTGAAATGTTGAGGAGAGGTGGTGCACAAGGTGGACTGTGCGGCTGAGAAATAAATCCACAGCAGATGAGTAAAACCTTGGCTCTTTTGCTTCCTTGGGATTCTGAGGACAAGGGAAGGCGACGACCCTCGGACTCGTTCCAGCGCCGCCATATATGCCGCAGCCAAACGGGTGGTTGTCGTTGGAAGTGGGCGCGGCAAGCCAGGTCGGCAGTAGGTCTTTGACTTTAATCGGAATCGGCCTGCTCACTGGAGGAGACTCCAACGCCGGCGGGGTGATAGACTCCTGGCAGCACAGCAGGCCTGGCGGTTCTGTGTCAATCTTCAAATGACCTAAAAACAGAACAAAGAAACCGTTTGCGCAGTGCTCGATCTTCGTTTGCGAAGTTCGACCCACCAATACTCGCGGGCGAAAACGTGGACGTCGGCGGTTGAAGTGGGAAGCCGCGTGACGGGTCCAACACCGTGCCGATTGGAGCGCTTGTAACGCTGTCTTCAATTACTATTGGCTCTCTTGTAATAATGACGCTCTTGCTAGGGTTGAGGCTGCCTTTGGGTTCGGAGGACGCAGTGGTACCGCCGGTCGTCTTCGCCCGCTGCTCCCGCCTCAGCCGTATTTGTCGGGCCATCAAGCCACGTCTTTGGTCCACGAGGCGGCACTGCAAGCAAAAGAGTGAGCATGACCTGTTTTGGTAGCATATGTACATCGTACAATTACTGTATTCACGGTACATATTTAAACGTTTGAGCTTTGAAGAATACGGTAACTTAACTAGAGTAGGTACATAGTTTAAAGGTTGATGGTCTGTTTAAGCTTTGAAGAATACGGTAACTTATCTAGTGTGCAAGTAGCGGGCAACGGCTCACCAGGTGACACTCGCAACTGGCATAAGGGCATCGGCGCTTGTGACCTCTCAGCGAATTGTTTAAGCCGTGCGCGGAACAGCGGGCGCACTTCGGGTCTCGAATTTTCCCTGCAAATCGAGGTTTCATTGAGAATAAAACTCCAGTTGGCTTCAGCTCTTGCGTCCTAGACAACCCACTTTTCCTTCCGTTGTCTTGTACGATGCCGAAACTGGACAGAGAAGCGTCTCCGAACGCTGCTGATTGTGGTGTGCTCTTGACGATGGCGTTGTTCAGACGGCGTCGCTCGTCCACCATCAAGCAGAGGGCGCAGGGACACTGCGCGTACCTTGATAAAAGGAAGAGGTTCAACTATGCATGCCATTTCTGTATTGAATGACTCAAATGAATGCTTACCGGCAGAATGGTTTGTGACCCTTCCTCGGATGGCGCTCGTCGTGGTTCAGGCACCGCTGGCAATAGTAGTACTTTCGGTTGTCGTTGGAGAAGCAGTTGGGTTGCGCCGCCGCCGTCGTCATGGTCGCGCCCGGCGGAAGCGCGTTGCCGGCCAGCGGCAGTTGTAGGGCGTTGCTTCCATACTGGTGGCAGGACTCGCCCGAGCTGGGCGGCGTTGTCGACGTGCCTCTGGGAGGGGGCGCGAACACGGGCGAGCCCTCGGACGAGGAACGCGACGAGCGGCAGCTGAAGGTCGCCGGACTGACGGCGCCGTTGGGGACGTAGACGCCGCTCCAGTCCATCGCCGTGCTGCCGTGGTGGAACAGGTCGGCCCGATCTCCTGCGAAGAGGGCTCGAGTATATGCGCAATATTGGCTTATTGCATTCACAAGTGTTCTCTTTGCTGGGGGAAGGGTAGTAAGGGAGACCGCCACAAGCTTGAGTAATTGCGGAAAATGCCAGCTACTAAGTATACTAGGTACCTACATACGCTACCTCCGATAGGCGACGGCTGTTGCAACTGATAGTAGCCGCTCGCCATGACCGGCTCAAAACCAGCTGAGCGCTGTCGTTGCTGCTGTATCTGCTGCTGCAAGAGCGCTAGGTGCAACGCTCCGTTATCAGCCGTGCTTCCGTTCCCTTCCTCCGCGGGCCGCAAAAAACACTCGACCAACATTGGCGCGGCTTCTGCTTTGTCCGGGCTTGATCCCCCGCCTTTTTCTCTTCCTGTGGAGAAGAGCGCCAAAGACACTTGTCGAGGGAGGGACACCGCTACAATTTATGACATGTCAAAATACAGAGATTAGCCGAGAGAAAGAATTGGCGTTCTTACTCCCTCTCTAGCCTACTAGTTAATGTCGACTGCTGGAATGGTCTGTGTTTCGCAAACAACTTGCTGCTGGGATAAACGGAGCTAATTCGCTCAGCAGCCGCAGACAAAGACGAGACGAGAAGATGGAAAACAAGAATACATACCTGTACGCTTCCCTCCGCCTACCGTAATCCAAGGCCCGCCAGACAGACAAACAGACAAGAAGAGGGAGAAAAACACACTTTCGCGGTCGACGTCAGGTGTTTTCATCGCAAACGGACCCGCCTCGCTAATTGGACCTCAATCCTAATGAGTGCGAAAAGCTGATGGGGCTTCAAACGGAAAAGTGTGTGTCTGCCAATGAGCGTCAGATTACAAAAGTTGGACGCGCGCCCACTCAGACAGACAGTACGTCAGGTACACGAATTCTTCCTTGTTACGACGATGCGGAAATAGAAAGTTCGGGCTTTTTCTGGAGCGGGCGACGTTCGAGCATGACAAACTGCCGTGCGCGCACCTCGTCGCTTTCTCGCCGGTCACGACTTCCGCAGCGGCGAACGGTGTTCCGTTCGAGGGACAAAACGGGAGGGAGGAGGAAGGAGGCGGCGCTTATAAAGCGGGCGGCCGGCTAGACGGCTTCGCTGGGCTAGCCAGCCAGACGGCCAGACAGACAGACGGCGAGGGCCACACACGACGGCAACGTGTCGGCAACTTCCCTTTCTCTCCCCCTCCCCCCCCCCCCCCCCCCCCCCCCCCCCCCCCCCCCCCTTGCTTCCTATTCGACTATGGCGCGTTAGATACGCAAGGGAGGAAAGAGGCGAGGGGAGGAGAATGGGGTGGGGGGGGGGAAGGGCTGACGTCGCTCGTCGAAGGCAGACGCTCTTAGAAAATCCACTCGTCTTCTTAGGGTCGAAAAAACGGACCCTCTTGCGAGAGAGCAGTTTTTTGCCGTCTGATCCGGGAAAACTATACTTTCCGCGAGGAGGGGAATAATTTCCGGATCGCCTGGCGACCTTTGCAGAAACACGCGCCTAATTTCCATTAATATCCAGACGCTACTGGGTGTCTCACGAAGGGGAATTGCTTAGGACTACGGTAGGACGCGCGAGATTTCGGTATGTGTCATCGAGGAAGGATGCCAAGCCACTACCACCCACCGCAGCCGGCTAGGTGAGCCGGGATGCCTGCTCGGTGCACCAACCGATTTGGAACGTTATGCGCTTGGCGCTCTCCGTGCCTGTCGTCGCAACAATTTATGGAAATCGGACTTGGCCAGCTAGAGAACAGCTCGAGCGAGAGAGAGCGGCGCCAGAAGAAGCAACAACAGCTGTAGGCCGCTCCTAGGCGGCGCCGAGATAACGGCCCGGACAGTTGAAAGAGGAGAGAGCGCCGAACTGACAACTGACCGCCCTGGTGGGGCCGGCAAAGACAACGAGCCGCCCCCTTGTAAGGCGCGGGCTAAGTAGGGCTGCCGTCGAGCGAACGAGAGCGCGCGCGGCGCAAAGTTGGTGGGAACCGCGAGAGCGAGCGAAGGGCGCAAAAAACAGCTCTCGTGCGCCGCCGCCGCTGCCGCTGCAGCTCTATGCCGTCGTCCAAAGAAAGGCTGAGCGCCGCCTGACAGGTAGGGCGGGCCTTCGCCGACACCAGTGGAAGATAGTAATAGCCGCGCCGCGCCACCCCAACAGCCCGGCCGCCGTTGTGCTGCGGCGGGCGGCAACAAACGCGCGATGGAACGCTCTGTCAGGTGAGCGCGACTCGAACGACAGTCAAACCGATCACGGCAGCGCCAATTTGTGCGCGACGTCGTTCGCCTTCGCCGCGTGAGGGCCCCCAGTCGGCCTTGAGACGGGCGAGGAAGTTTGACACGATTTTTTACCGCCGCGTCAGGTGCGCTCGGCGGTGGCGCTGCTGATGGGGCATCAAAAACCTGCGCCGCTGACTACCGCCGACGGTCCCATCGCCAAGGGTGGCGGTGAGAACGAGTCGTCGGTAGATATGGTACCCTACCATGAAGGACGGACGGCGGGAGAGGAACGTCGTTCGTCGGGTGCCAGCGCCAAACAAAGATGTGCGCATACATGGATCTCATTCCTCCCTTTCGGCTCCTCTCAACCCGCTCATTTGGAATTCATGAGCCGTTCTCTATCGTTTCACCGGCGGTGCGGCGGCCGCCTCGATTTCGGGGAGGCGGCGGCGGCGGATGGATGTTCCTCGGCCGCGGCAGTCAGTTGCTCTTTCTTAGTCAGCGCGCCGCGGCAGCTATGGAAATCGGCGCTGCGCCAGCCAGCGCCGATTCTTTCCATGACAGAGACAGACGGATGGCCGCCCGGCTACCGTAACTGAGAGTGGATGAGGCCGCCGAGGGAGATGTAGAGTAGGTAAGCAAGCGGGCAAGGCAACATTTCGCGAATGGCACCAACCTCTAAGCAGAAAGCGCTGCGATGGGAAAGGGCTGCTACTATTTCTGAAAAGCTCAGCTCAGGTTGGTCTCTCGGCCAGCTGAAGTGGGTGGTATATCGACCAGCCAAATCTCCGGCCGAAGCGATAGGCGGAGTAGTAACTAACTGGAGACAGAGAGGAGAGAGAGAGAGAAATCGTCGGCGGCGACGGTTGTGGCCGAGGGGTGGCCATAAAATTCGGCTTTGCGCGCCGCGCACCGCCGCGCGAGGCAAAAACTATCTGGCCGGCGATGGACGTCGTAACGACCGCCGCCTGCAATTATTCTGGCGGCAAGGCAACCCGACGGCACAAAGGCTGCTGCTGCTCCGCTCCGTCTCTGTTCCAGGGGACGCGGCGCTAGAGATGCGAACGGCTTTTCGCCTCCCCCCTGCGACCGACTTCGTTGTGCCTGTCCCGCGAAGCTATGAATCCTCTCCGTTGTTTGATAACACTACATATATTGGATGACACCCATATTTGTTGTTGCTGTTGTTATTACATACCATCACAAAGATAAAATGCACCAAATTCCGACCAAGAAACTTGTGAGAAGGGGGCGGCCAGTGGAACAAGACTTTCAGCAGCGGATCAGTAGTGACTAAGAAATACCACTAACAACATTGGCTGTGTAACGCGCTTGCTGTAACGGCTGCAATCTCATACTCGTGGCCCCTGTTCCTTCACATCGAAAAGTTATGTAGCGTACACGTAGCTGTGTTTTGTCTAAGGGCAGAGTGGCCGGCGGTCTGCGCAGCGTCGTAAATGGTAATGGAATCTTCGCTAACGTTGGGGTTCATTTCAAAGTCGAGGCGGAGTCCTTCTAGCAAGAGAAGGCCGCAGCTTGGGCGGCATGCTCTCAGAGAAGGTGACTGTGAGAAGTAAGGGCTTGTTGGAAGATGTGCAAGCTGGCTGGCAACTCTCCCAAGAAGAGCAGATTACCGAAAGGGAACGCCAGGAAACCGTATCATCCGGTGCCAGAGTGCAGGTACTGGGTAAATTGTGCCACAGAAGATTCAAGCTGTGTGCACGTACGCACATAAACAGTGAGTGCTATATCGAACTAATTTAGCAGTTTGTGTCTTCCAGTCAGTCTGCCAACAGAAGTCGGTTGTGTCAACTCGTTTCTAGGGTAGTCGCCAGATGAAAATCATCACCGCCATATGTACATACACAGTAGTATCGCTGTGGTGGTGATTTCAGAAATTTCAAATCCACATGCGAAGCATCCTGAAAATCAGGTACGACTTTGTACATTGAGCATTTCTGGATTGCGTGCGTTACAAAGTCGCATCGTGGTTATTTTACGCACTCTTGCCCGTTACATGGAGTGCCCATATGTTCCATTCTATCGAGTCGCGCAGGTTGTTGAATCGGAGTCGCGGGAACGGGAGATAGCCATAGGTAAGCAGGGTCGCCGCCCCTCTTTCTAGTCATCATTCCAAGACCGAGAGCTTGGAATGGCCGACGCGGGTCACAGTTTGCCGGGTTCCCCTGCCGACGGCGTCGTCGTGCCCTCGGAGGAACCCAAAGTGAAGACGGTGCTGTTCCGCGATGACGAGCCTTCGCTGGACCCGAGCGCGGCGCCGCAGCTGCGCCGGCCCGACGCCGACATCATTGCCGAGTACGATCTGGAGGACGAAGAGGAGGAGATGGAAGGTGACTACGACGGCGACTGGGAGGCCGACTACGACGGACTGGACTGCGTCGACCTCGACGTCGCCTCGGAGACGAAGAAGGGTGCTTCCTTCGCTTTGCGCTCGTTTGATTCCTGCAAGCAACAAAGCTGAATCGATATGAACTTCCAGGTCGCATTCCGTTCATGACGGTATTCGACTGCGAGATGAAGGAGCGCAAGAGCTACTTCATCCCGGGACAGGCGGTCACGGCCGAGATCGTCAGCGCGGAGAAGGAATCCGACGGCGGACACTACTTCAATCCCTACCTGTAATTAGAGTGGAAAGTGCTTGCAGTAGTTGGGCCTTTGAGGCGCACTGTATGGGGGGGGGGGGGGCCCCCCCCTCTCCCCCTGTCCTCTGTTTTTTTTTCCCCCCTTCCGGTTTTTTTTTTTTTTTTTTTTTTTTTTGTTTTTTTTTTTTTTTTCCGCCGCTTTTTTTTTTTTATTTTTTTATTTTTTTTTTTTTTTTTTTTTTTTATATTTTTTCCCCCCCCCCCCCCCCCCTTATTTTTCTTTTACCCCCCCCCTGCCTCCGGTGGCCTGCACTATCTTTCTCTGTAGGTACACAATCGAATTGGAGCACCGAGGGTACAAATGGATCGTGCGCAAGCGCTACAACGACTTCCACCACCTCCACAACCGGCTGCTGATCTTTCGCGCGGCAGAGAAGATGAAGGCGCCCTATCGCGCGTGAGTTCTTGCTGTTTGAGTTGTGTATCACCTCTTGTTGGGTATCTTATCTTAGTGTACGTACCATGAAAGCGCTTTGAAGTTCTCGCGAGACCGGATGACGTGTGAGAGGCGAGCGAAATCCAACTAGCCTACAGTGCTTCGTCATGAGCGCGTAGTTTGGGCACTAACACCTACTAACGTGTTTCCGTCGACGTATTCATGCAGCTCCATGTCGCACATCCGCCGACTGCGCACCATGCGCTACGGCGAAGGCGCTCGGCGCGCCGACGACGCCGACAAGCCCTTGTGAGCTATCCGTCTTGTGTGTCCGTCCCTGTGTCCAAAGCGAACCCTACCCCCCCCCCCCAAGTTTCGTGTGAGCTATCGTCTGTTGCGCGCGCTTGCAGCTGCCGCGAGGCTTTTGATGTGGCGCGCGCGCCGCGCCCTTGCCTGATTGGTGCCTACGCTGCTCTGTTGTCGGTCGGCTAACTGGTGAGCGATTGATGCCGGGCGAAAGGCGATGACGACAGCGCCGCTTGCTGTATCCTCCCTCCCCCCAATCCCCATCCTCCCTCCCTTGAGTAATGGCGAATTGGAAAGTGGTATGAAGAACGTATGTGTATGCATGCTTCGTTCGTTCGCTTTCTGGTGGTAGGCAACAGGGCTTAGACGAAGGAAAGGGGGGCGCTTTATTTCGCCGTTCCTTCTTGGCCGGTGGGCTCGGCGTTGCCGTAATCGACTTGTTTCTTGTCTGCCGGCGGAGGCAAGAAGCAGCGAGACACTGGCGCCTGTCGGCCTTTGATAACGATACGCAGCTGCTACGGTACTATGGAACCGACGCTTTCTTGTGAAGTGGGGACTGGCAGCAGCGCCGAGGTTGCACGTCGCTGGTACATTCGGAGAATCAGCAGCGTACAATAATGGCATTGTTTGACGTTTCATTCGCGAACGTGTACACCCATTCTCAGACTGGAGCGCTCCCTATGGGCGGACGCCAACCAGCCTGCGATGGACGAGGCGACGGGCGAAGTGGAGCCCGGCGTCGTGGAGCTGAAGAAGATCGACGCCGACGCTTCCACGGACATCAAGGAGGGCGAGGCGGCGACGACGGCGCAGGCGCAACAAAAGCCGGTCGGCGGCGCCGTCCACTTCAAGGACATCGTGATGGGCGCCAAGAAGGAGGAGAAGTACTTCGACACCACCGACGCCAAGAAGATCAAGGCGGCCGGAGGCGGCGGCAATGGCGCGCCACCGACGGCGACGACGACAACGGAAATGGCGAGTTCTAGATTTGGGACGCGTTCAAGCGAATTGTCAGCTCTGACGTTCCCGAAGTAGTCACGCGTCCCAAATCGACCTTGTAGCATAGCCGATATCCCACTGCAGGTTCGATCGAGTTCAGCGCTCTTTCTAGTATACCGAATACTGCTCTAAGCCAAACGGGATTGTAGCCTACTGCTCTAGGTGTCCTTATTGGTCCCACTTATTTTCACTGTGCTTCTGATACGCTTCAGGCGGAAGACGAAGCGGGTGCGGGCCCTTCGCGTCCTTCGGAGGAGCGCACCAAGGAGAAGGCAGAGGCCGACGGCGACGCCAAAGCGGAGGACAGTCCGGGCGGCAGCAGGCGAGGTCGTCGCCGCGGTCGAAGGGGCGGCTTCCACCTGCCGCGCTTTCCCCTCTTGCCAGACTCCGTGATAGGGGAGGAGAACCTGGAAGAGAGAAGGGTTCGTACACGGATCAGTAGCACTTAGTGCAATTGCGGGATTTTATGTGAACGGTTTTTCTCTGGCGTTCAGAAAACCCTGGAGCGTTACTTACAGAAGGTGATCAAGGTCAACGCCTTCCTCAACCATCACGAGACGGTGGGAGTCTCCTGTAGAGTATTAGATGTTGATTGTTGTACCTACCGTTTCTCATTTCGAAATTTACGTCGCATCTGCAGGCGGAGTTCCTGGAGGTGAGTCGTCTGTCCTTCGTCCACAACCTGGGTCTCAAGAGCAAAGAGGGCATGGTGAAGAAGCGGCCGGGAGGACGGCGCGTCTTCGTCGGCTGGAAGCTCTGGTGCATCGGCCACTGCGCCAGATGGGGAAGAAGGTACTGTACTGAGTACTGTATGTCACTCGATCCGATTGTCGTCTTTTGTGATCATATTTATCAATCGCTTCAGATGGCTGCTAGTCAAGGATTCCTTCTTGGCTTACCTGGACGACGACTTGGAACATGTGGGTTTGGCGCACATTCTCATCGCCAATGATGAACAGTGCAGAATCGATGATGGTAGTTCAGATCAGGGCGGTGCAATTTTTCGACTCCGACTTCCACGTGAAGGCGGGAAGGGAGGAGACGCAGGGCGTGCGCTACGGCCTTCAAATCAACAACCTCCAAAGGTGCCGGTAGATAGTTGGCGGTCTCGTCAGTTGTTCGCTACTGTAAGCTAGCTACATTGTTCGCTACACTTCGCATCACATCTAGGCAATTGCTTCTGTGCTGCGAGTCGCGCATGCAGGCTGAGGAGTGGAAGCGCTGCATTGACAAGATCACTCAAGACGGTGGGAGATCAAGATCTCAGCGACCTATTTGAATGCTAACAGAGACACACTGAATTTAGGGCCCGGTCAAATCTGGCTGAGACCGCAGCGCTTCGGTTCCTCGTATCCAGTGCGCGAGAACGTCTACGGAAAATGGTGGGCGCTCAATACGACGCAACTGTCAAAACTTGCATGAATGAAGCTGTTATTGCTGTGTGGCTGCAGGTTCGTGGACGGACGCAGCTTCATGGAGCAGGCGGCGAAGATGATGCAGATTGCCAAGGAGGAGATTTTCATCACCGATTGGTGGCTCAGCCCCGAAGTCTACATGAAGAGACCAATGCTCGAAGGTAGCGCCACTAAATAACGGCCGATGCTTGCTTACTGAATTCTGTGCGAGATACAGTGAACCATTAGCCAGCCATTCATTGGAATAGCCCAGACGCCTTGTATCTAATGCGCAGGGACGTACTGGCGCCTGGACGAGATCCTGAGGCGCAAGGCGGAGGAGGGCGTGCGCATCTTCGTCATGATCTACAAGGAGCTGGAGATGGCCCTGGGAATCAACAGCCTCTACACCAAGCGGAAACTCCAGGAACTCCATCCCAATATCAAGGTGGGAGGGGAAAGTGGGCGCGACAAATGGATGCCGTATCGCTATGGCTTTGGGTACCTCCGGTGTCTCTTGCCCATCTATAGGCAGTTGCGCCGCGAATGTGAACTGCTAGGCAGATTGTATGCACTATATGCAGACACCAACGCCGAATCAGCAGTCGATATTTGCGCTTGATCATGTCGCGGGTTCGTCTCACTTCCACTAGAGAATACGGTAGCTCTGTGCCAACATAGCTATCGTTTTCCCCCTGGTGCAGGTGCTGCGCCATCCGGACCACGTGGTAGGGTCGGGTACCTTCTTCTGGGCCCACCACGAGAAGATCATCTGCGTGGACCAGAACTTCGCCTTCGTCGGCGGCATCGACCTCTGCTACGGACGGTGGGTGGTTGGGGAATACTGTAACCACTTGTACCGTCGCTACCGTTTGTTGAGTAAGGAAAAGTGCGCACTTTGCAGCTGGGACGACTTCGAGCACCGCCTGACGGACCAAGGCAGCGTCCTCTATCACACTCAGCACAGTCTGAGTCAGCAGAAGCCCAGTCTGGTGAATATCGCGTCGTGACTCTTCTGACACTTGTGCGACGCAGAATCGTTTTTTTTTTTTTTTGTGGTTTCCGTTAAGAGAACTTGAAATTCAAAAGTTTGAATTGCGCGCGCTACAGTAACTCGAGGGTCCAAAACGCAAAACGGCTCTAACACGCTCGTCTTACGTCGTAGAGCGGCGTGCGATAGGTCAACGAAAAGGTATCGACGTGCTATTGCACTTGGCGAAAAAATGTGATAATTACGCAAACACTCACCACGAAAAGCGACATTCTCGCGTTTTTAGGCATATAAATGGCTCTAATTCGCTCAGCGTGCGTCGTAGAGAGACGATCTTGAGTTGCTGGATAGCTCTTAACTCACTGATCATTTGTTCCTCTATTGATGGAAACTCAAAAGTTTGAATATCGCGAGCTACAGTAACCCAAAAGTTCCAAACGCAAAACTTCTCTAACTCGCTCGTCTTTCGTCGTAGAGAGACGATCTTGAGTTTGTTGAATAGGTTTCGGCACACTGATCATTCCGTTAAGAGAAGTCGAGATTCGAAAGTTGGAATTTCGCGTGCTACAGTAACTGAAAGGTTCAAACAGCAAATCGGCCCTAACTCGCTCGTCTTACGTTGTAGAGCGGCATTCGTTCGACCGTTTGAAAGCTTACGTTGAGGCAGTTGTTGAACGGTCATTCCTAAAAAATAGTTTTGTTTTTTAAACCCTTGTCTTACGAACAACTTTGTCTGCTAAAAAAATTAATCCCGGGCGATCCCAATGTTGCCTTGCAACAACCGCTTAGAAATGCGTGTGACTTGCTAAAAAAATTAATCCCGGGCGATCCCAATGTTGCCTTGCAACAACCGCTCAGAAATGCGTGTGCCTTGCTCAAAAAATTAATCCCGGGCGATCCCAATGTTGCCCTGCAAGAACCCCTCAGAAAGGAGCGTGTCAGAAGTAGCGCATGAATAGTGGACTCCGGGCGGGCGCGCGTCATATCGGAAAGGCTTCGAAATACTTTACATAAGTATCCACTCTTTTACTCTTCCTCTTTAAAATACTCACAAACCACTCTGTATTAATAAAACAACTCAACTTTTTTAAAACAGCTTGTTCGTTTCAGCTGACTGGAATGCGAGCCATGGCGAAGCAGGCAGGCCCTATGATCGCCATGCAATTGGCGGCCGACGAGGACCGTAAGGCGATCGTGTTCGATGCGTTGGGTTACTGTATTAGAATCCAAAGAATATCGTCTATCATTTGGCTCAGTGGCGGCCGAAGTGCCTCTTCCCGTAGCGGAGGAGGACGAGGTCGATTCGGGGGAAGCTGCCGTCGAACCGATCGGCGACCGGATTCCCCCCTCCGTCGTCGTTGAGGGATGCGATAATGAGGTGTGATGCAGTCGACATTCGCGTCGGCCGACATCTCGTCGCCTTGTGACGACTCGCTCTTTCAGCAGCAGCAGCAGCGCCAGGCGGCGGGTAAGGACGCCTCAGCCAACGGGACGCATGAAGACCGCGCCGCGTCCACAGTCGCCGCTACTTCCGAAGAAGCCGCCGCCGCCGCCAACGAGTCGCACTCCAAGTCGGCTCGCTTCAAGTCGCTGGTGCATCGCGTCGTGCCCAAGCTCAACCGAACGGTAGACATACGCCTCTGCTACCTACTGAGTGGGGCATACTATTGTTGTTGACACCTTGCGCAGGTGAGCGAGACGGGACGGGAGCGCTCGGGCTCCAAGTCGCAGACGAGCCGTATGCTCTCCATGCCGGCCGGCAAGAAGCTCGACTTCTTCGAGGCCGTCAGAACGGTGAGACTTGTCTGAAGCATGTCACCTCTTTGTTTCCCCTTATTGGACCTTCTACCCAGTAGCGCGATACGGAGCGCCAACAATGTTAATTAGAATTCCGCTCAGTCATTTGGACATTTTATTCAGCCGGCCGCGTTGAAAGAGGCCGTCCAGAAGGTAACAGCGGTGTTCAGATGGCACTGGGATAGAATAGCCCGGTCTAGGACCACTCACCATCATCACACACACACATTCACGTAGCCAGAGTCAGTGTGTCCTGCACATTGAGCATGGATGATGCACCATCTAGTGGTGCTGCCCAGTCTTACGGTATCTTGTCATGTCCAGCCGCCTGTAGCTCATGCTACGAATGCCTCCTCTTCTCCTTCTTCTCTGGTTATGGCAGCCTGCTCTGTTCCTCCCAGATGTGACACTACTACTGTGGTGGAGATTGGTGGTGGTTGACTTGCTGTTGAACCGGTGTCGTTTGCCGCCACTGTGGAAGAATGCAACTGGGTGTGAGTGGCGTTGGTCGATCCTTCAGAGGGCGTCGTAGTCGTGGTTTCCACAGTATTATTGGTAGAAGCAGAACTGGTGATAATGACTGGCGGCGTTGTCGTCCAATCCGATGAGCTTGTCGCGTCGGTCTCGGTTACTGAACTAGTCCTGGTGGCAGTTGGAGTGAGGGTTGTTGAAGCAGTAGTGGTGGTATCGACAGTTGTCGTTGTCAGGGTGCCGGTAGTCCCTTCCGTTGGCTCAGATGCAGATGAGGCTGTCGTAGGCTCAGGTGCAGTGGTGGCCGGCGTCTCGCTTGGGGTCGATTCTGTGGTCGCGCCTGACGTCGCCGTCGAACTGGACCAGTCGCTTCCTGTAGAATTCGACGAGTTTGTAGGAATCTCCTTCGTCGTAGTCGTGGTTGGGCCAGCTTTGCCGCTGTCTGTCCAGTCGACGAGCAGCAGTAGAAGCGCCGCCGTCAGCAAGACGAGCAGGCAAAGGACCGCAGTCGCCGTGAAGAGCAGCGACAGTTTTTGCCGGAAGTTGCATCGTCGGCTGGCCCTTCTTCTGGCCGGTTGGAAGTCGTGGTCGAAGACGTCCTCTATGTCGAGCAGGTCGAGATTGGCGCGCATTTGGACGATCGCTCAGATTCTAGCGCTCAACAGTTCCATCATGCGCCAGAAGTTGAGAGCAGCAGGCTACCACCCTTCTTTTGGATCTCGGCGATGACAGCTATGGAGCGATGCCTGTCTCGTTCGTCTCTCTATGCGTAAGGGGGTAGGGACGGAAGCGACAGAAAGGTGTCCAACGGCGGAGGCGGCGATCTTAGAGGCGCGACGATTCCTTCCTTCCTTCCTTTTCCCGGCGAAGTTGGCGATGGTCGCTCGCCTTGATAGGCGTCACGCTAGCTGAGCAGTGAAAGGAAGCGCCAACGAGTCGTAAGCAAGCGCCGCGCCGTCAGCTCTTTAGGGAACGCCGGCCTATGGGGGCGGGAACGACGCCGGCGCGTATGCTCGCTCGCGGCCGTTTCCATGCGAGCGAAGGCGCAAGGCGGCGTCCGCGAGAAGTTTCAGCGTAGCAACGAGCCGCCGCTGTCGAGAGCTCCGCTCCGTTACTCCGTGGCGCCCAGACGGCAAGCCCATTACTGTCCGTCGCTTGTCCGGTCCCCTCTTTTTCTCCCGCCTGTTTCTCGACCTATTGAGAGCCGGGCTTGAAGTGGGGCCTTCAATTCCTCATGCATGCCTCCTCCGGTCGAAACCTGAAGGCCGCCAGACAGAGGCAGATAGATAGTGGAATCATGGAATGAGTACACTGCACCATTAGTGCATAGACATAGGGAAGTCGCACTCTCCACAGAACAAGCAATTTGGGCTGCACGCACAAAGCATCTCCTCACTGTTCAGTACAAGGCGATGGTGGACAGCGGCCAGTTGGAGAACATCAAGCGACGGGGGGACACACCGCCCCCTGAGGCCTTTCCCAAGAAGCAGAAGGGACGCATTCGAGGGGTGGGTGCGCTCATTACGCTTGTGGCAACCATGAATCGACTTGTGAAAGAAAATTAGTATTTGATGCAGTAGTACGATCGTTGTCGACCGGCGGCTGGTCACGCTGTAGGTACCACTACTCACTTCTATCATTTCCATTGTCTGCAGGCGATCGACGCCTTCCGTGCAAATCGGGCTCTGAAGCGTTGGGAGAAGTTCACTCGTGAGGACCCAGTGGCACAGGAGTACGAGAGGGAGTGGCGGGCGATGCAGGAGGCGGACGTGGACGTGGACGAGGTCGACATGGCCGGAGGGGGCAAGGTCTGGATCGGCAAGGACTACGTCAACTTCATCTTCAGGGACTTCACAGACCTCGACATGCCCTTCCACGGTCAGCAGTTGTGCGCGCGAGACACGACAGCGCTTGCGCACTAGAACAATAGGGGGTCGCGAAAAGGTTCTGACATGTTGCGGGGCATTCTGCATTGTATGTACCATCGTACCGCAGATGTACAGCTTCCACCACGAGCAACCAAATAATCTTCACCCTTTCATGTCTCTTTACTATTCGCTGCAAGCGGCGTTCTCCCCACTTCTAATAGACTTCATCGACCGTGGCGTGACTCCGCGCATGCCCTGGCACGACATCCACTCGGCCGTCTACGGCAGCGCCGCCAGGGACGTCGCCAGACACTTCATCCAGCGATGGAACGCCGTCAAGACCGAGAAAGTGTGTACCACCTACCGTAAGACCTCTAATAAGCCGCCTGATCTCTTATTGTTTCAACCACCCCTCTAAGTGGGTCGCTTATTTGGAGGGGTCGCTGGTTGGAGGTTTTACGGTATGTGAGGCTACAAAAGTACAGTAATCCACTAGAACACGCCGACGCATTGTCTCGCTCTCAGTGTAAGGACGACGAGTCCTACCCCCTGCTACTGCCTAAGTCGTACGAGAACGTCCAGGTGCCCAGGGTCTTTCGCTCATCCGCCTACAGGGTCAATGCACAGGTACGGGTGCTTGTTGACCGAGCGAACTATGCGTTAGCTTCGTAAATAGGAAAGTCTCGTTTCGCAGGTGCTCCGTTCGGCCTCCAGCTGGTCTGTGGGCTCGAATATAGTGGAAGACAGCATCCAGCAGGCCTACCTGCACGCCATCGCCAACTCTCAACACTTCATCTTCATTGAGGTACGGTAAGCGCGCGCACACCAACTAGAAGTTGTTATAAAGTAGGTATATGCGCTCTTGCAGAACCAGTTCTTCGTCTCCATGGTCAACCACCCCGACGTCAAGAACGAGGTCTGCAAGGTGCTCTGCGACCGCATAGAGCGCGCATACAGGTGATTGGGGCTTCCTTTGGCGCAGTCGAAGGTTTGTGGCGCTACACAGCATCGCCCTTTTGCAGGCAAGACGAGACCTTCCGCGTCTACGTGATGTTGCCGCTGATGCCGGCCTTCGAGGGCCAGTTGGGAACTACCGGAGGTTAGGTTTTTCTATCGATTACTCATTGTTCAAGGTGGTGCTTCCACCGCAGCTGCTGTTGTCGCTTCAGGCTCGGCTCTGCAGGCCGTCATCCACTGGCAGTACCAGTCGCTCTCCAAAGGGCCCCACTCCCTCTTCCACATCTTGAACGAGAGGGGTACTGTATGAAAGTGTAGTGTATGTAGCGCTCTGTGAGCGCGTAGGGCAAGACAATCGACTTTGTCTATCAACGATTCACGCGTCGCTCATTGCAGTGGACGACCCCAAGAAGTACATCTTCTTCGGAGGGCTGCGCACACACGACGAGCTGACCGGCAAGCTGGTGGGTGTGGATGAGTTGTGCGTAGTCGCGATAGAAGCTTCGACTGCCTTCCTGTTGGCATAAGACGTCAGTTCCATTGTGCAGGTGAGCGAGCTGCTCTACATCCACTCGAAGATGATGGTGGTCGATGACAAGGTGGCCATCATAGGCTCGGCCAACATCAACGACCGCTCACTTTTGGGCAAGAGGGACTCTGAGGTACTGTATAGTAGGTGGAAGTCGACCTTCGAGCGCAGCGCATCGCGTCATTCTCTGCAGGTGTGCGTCTACGTGGAGGACCAGGAGTTCGACGACGCCAAGATGGGTGGGCGGCCCTTCAAGAGCGGCCGCTTCTGCGGCGCCCTCAGACGCCACTGCATGAACGAGCACCTGGGACTGCTCAAGGTGGGCGTAGCGCGTGTTGCTGCGTGTTCCTAAATGTTATGTGAGTCTTTGTGACCTTCCGTTGCAGAGCGAGGACGTGACGGAGAAGCCCGATTTGGACGTGGGTGATTGTGTTTCGGACCACTTCTGGTACGACGTCTGGATCAAGGCGGCCGAGGCGAACAACGACGTCTACGACCAGGTCTACTGCCCCTCTTCCATTGATTGGCACTCACGATTATGTGTGCCTCTTCCCGTGACAGGTGTTCCGCTCGATTCCCTCGGACAACATACGCTCATTCGAGCAGCTGTCGGCCTACCAACAGCAGATACCCCTGGCTGAGTACAACAAGGCCGGCGCCGTCGACCTTCTCAGGAAGCTGCAGGGTTGGTCGCAGTTTGACGTTCACTGCTTTGTGTAGAGCTCGACTTGCAGCTACAGTACCTGTTAGCGCTGCACTCAGGTCGCCTGGTGACGTTCCCGACGCAGTTTCTGTCGGAGGCCGACCTAGCGCCCAGTTTCGGCACCAAAGAGGGTCTGGTGCCTTCCTCCATCTTCATCTAGCGTCCTCGCCAATTGCGCAGCTCTCTGAGTGCCAAATGCCAACGCCACGTTACAGTTTTCCCTGTAGTAGTCTCAGTCAGTCAGCTCTCTGTCGTGTCGAACTCCCGCTTGCTCGCAGTCTGTGATGTGTACGCCTGGGTGTTCGTATCCGATTCGGCTTTTGTGTGATCGATCGCCTAGCGATGTATTCGGCTGGCGTGATTGTGGCGTACTGTGGACCCTAGCCGCTAACTCTATTCGTTAGGGTTTGCCGTTGCGGAAAGTTGATATAGCCCTTTCGTTTCTCTCCCGCGTGCGTATGTACCTGTGTTGTTTTTCTCGGCGGCCTTGAAATCCGACGCTGATTGTGACCACTGAATTATAGCGCGGCAGGTGTGTTCCTCTAAACCGTTTGTGATTTGTAATTTCCCTTTGTCTCGCTCTCTCTACTGCCCAACCGAGTGTTCAGTTGCGTGTTATAGTTGTCTGACGATTAGCTGTCCGTTTGATTTGCTAGGTGATGCTAAGGGCCGCTTGCTGCAACATAAAAAAGCAAATGTATACAGTATCAGCGACCGTCCGTCCGGATTGCTGGCATTCCTAAGTGGAGAAGCTTGGAAAAGGCGCCGGCGAAGGCTCTTCGGAAGTCCTCTGGGTGGAAGGCGAAGTGGTGGCCGATTCTTGAGAAGGAGCTGTCGTCTCGCAGCACCAAGTCGGTCGACAGCATCCCGAACGGACTGCTGTCGGGGTCGCGCGGTCGATCGATGCGCAAGTTGGGCGTCGAGCTGGGAAACCAGGGCCGGCGAAACAGCGAGCTGCAAGGAGTCGATACATAGAAGTCTGACAAGAATTCTTTGCTACTACATCGTTAGTCGCACTCACTGGAAATATTCGGTGGTGAACTTCGTTGGGTCGGCCGTCCATTGGCCTGTGAAACCGCTGTTTTCTCGGTGCATCCTGCCGAGCGTGTGGCCTCCGCCGACGAGCGCCACGATCTCGGTGTCGTTCGCGAAGCCCATAATGGCGAAGCGACGGCGGATCTGGCCCGCCGTCGCCGTCGTGTCCACCGAAGGTACCCGCTTGTCCGGCGGACATTGGCTGCCGCTGGTGGCGTCGCGCCTGCCCGGACGCCACTCGATGGCGGGCCCTCCGCTCTCCTGGACGGCAGCCACCCCTGCTAGGGTCCAGAGGTCCGAGTAGCTGACGAAGGTGTGACGAGCCTTGATCTCGGCCAGGCGATCGCGCGCCTTCTGTCACAGAGAGAGAAAGGGCGACGGGCAGTGGCGGCGTCTAGCGCTACTGTAGGTGTGGAGAAGTTCATCAAACCCACCTGTAGCCCCTTGTTGTCTTCGTAGTCGCGCTCGGGTGCGAAGCGCATCGAGGCGCCGTCGGCCCACCCGCCGTCGTTCGCTCTATGGTCGAAGGTGGCCGAGGCGTGGAAGGCCAGACGAACGTAGAGGGGAGCCCACGAGCCATCGTCGTGTGCCGCGTCCCGCAGGGACCGGGCGATGTCGTCGTAGACCAGCTGGTAGAGACGACCCAATGTGCTTCTCGCTATGGGAAACACCGGGTGTTTGCCAATTGGGCCGTTTCGACCACGTTCAGCAGGAGACGGAGGGCCACGCGGGGGTGACGGACGGCGCTGGGCTTCTACGATGCCAGCAAGCAGAGCACCGCAGCATGCAGTCGTAAATGTGGCGCGAAGCAAAAGAGGCGGCAGGGTCATCGTTGAGCGGCGGCGTCGTTCTATCTGCATAAGTAAGTAGGCTGCCTACTTGCAAATGTTTTCGGTGTCTGCTCGGTGGCGTATAATTGATGCGATGCGCCCTCCCTAACTTCGACTCGAGAACAATACGTGGACGGACAGACGGAACTGCTTTGAATGAATCAGTCGTACTCCCAGACCTTTCGGGAATGAAAGGCAACGTTGTTCACACAAAGACCTAATTGTGACTCATCAGTGCCATGAGCTCATCTACTTTGTATGTACATCTATGTACATTATGCCTCACGGAAGGGAGACCTAATACGAATTGCCTTCCAGCGCTGAAACCCGATATGTACGCCGCATTCAAATGTTGGTCTACAGTAGCCAATCTTCAGAATAGTACGAAAGGGCGTACGTAAGTAAAAAACGCTCTCCCCAAGTTTCTTGCAATCGGTTTGCCAAAGCTCGAGATTTCCTAATTTCCGCGGCTGCAATAAAATTTGAAGAGACTTGGACGAAGCACGTCTTTACACGCCTTAAGTCGCTTCGAAGCTGACTTTGGTCGGTTTCTTGCTGCTTTTCGGTCCTTTGTAAAGGCCGGCCACATCGCATACCGTAGCGGCATCGTACAGGGTCGATTTCGTTGGAACCGCGATCGAACTGGCACCGCGATTACCACCAATGACGACGATTTCTCCAAAACGGCAAATCGTAGGAAATTTTTGACAACACCATCGGAAAGAGCTCACCCGATTACCCTATGTCCTAACTCGGGGCGACGGTCGGTGGTCACATCCGCGAGAAAACGGCTGCACCGTCAATTGGCACCGCAATTACCCAGCTGGCACCGGCACCGCAATTACCCAACCCCCGAAAGGATCGTGTGCGTTTCTCAGCGTGCGACACCCGGGCTCTCTTGTCTCTCTTGCGGGCTTCTTTCTACTTACTGCATTTCTCGGTTAGCGCGAAGTCCTTGGGTTCGTCCGAGACCGAGTCGGTTCCGAGCCCGAAGCTAAATGGAAGAAGAGGAGACAGTCGTGCCCGAAACCAGCTCAGCATCTTCGGCGGCCGCCGGCGCCGGCACGAGCAAACCCTCGGTGGAGCGGTCGATTTCCAGCGGATCTCTGAACGGCGGCCTCTTTCGGAAGCGCAAGTTCGCCAAAGCGAAGATCCAGCCTTGCCGCGTCAAGCGGATCATGCAGGCGGACAAGGAGATCGGGCGCATGAACCAGTCGGTGCCCGTCGCTCTGGGACGCGCCATGGAGTTCTTCGCCGGCCGCCTGCTCTCCGAGAGCTGCAAGGTGCTGGCCAGCGTCCAGGGCAAGACCCTGCAGCCGCAGCACCTCAAGTACGTGGCCGAGAACACGGACGAGTTCCAGATGGTCAAGCCGCTCTTTGAGGAGGTCCAGCCCATCCGCAGGACGGTCTACACCAAGGGAGTGAGCGTGGACGATCTGGCGTCGTTGCCCAAAGCCAATGCCAAAACGAAGAGGGCGCGCCGAGCGAAGCCGAAGGTTGAGGCGGAGGCGCACGAAGATCTCCAGGAGGCAGAAGCAGGCGATGAAGGCGAAGACGGGGTAGGGCCGACGGAAGAGGACGATTTTGCCGCCAAACTACTTGAGAAGGCGGAAGCGCTTGACGACGAGGTGAAGCAGGAGCCTCCAGACAACGAGGAGGAAGTGTCTCCGAAGAAACGCCGTCGAGGAAGGCCAAGAAAGCATCCGAAGGTGAAGGTGGTTGGAGGCACATTGAAGCTGGAAGTGGACGACCCAGTGTTGAATGGCGAGCTCCCTTCATGAAACTCTGAATTTTGTTGTTGTTCGCGTGGCGCCGCAGAGGCCCTTTAGTTCTTCGTAGGTAGGTAAGAGCGAAGCGGCCAATGGCCATCCTCCGTTTCTCGCCGTTGTATCGAGCAAGTTCGTCGGGTACAATTTCCCTGAGCTGCACTTCAGGTTTCTCTTGAATTGACGTGATGAGATATCGCCGCGTGTTTGGTATGCATTGTTGAGTTGTTGTTTTCGCGCACGCTCTTCTAGAAATCAAAACACCCATTCGGTTTAGTAGCTAGCGGTCTGGGTTTGTGTTGCTGTTGCTCCGAACGCTCCTCGCTTTCCGTGATTTGTGCAACGAACACACGCAAGTCAGTCCGACAATCGGTTGAGAGCAACGACGCCAAGGCGCATGCTTCGGGACGGTGTTTCTCGTACATAGTATGTACAACCTTGCCGAGTTACAAATCGGCGCAGATCACACACCCAGAATACCTATACCTGTCGTCGGGCTTTGACATTGGCTTCCTCTGTGGGATAGAATGGAGTTCGAAAGTGGGAGGTCGTCATCGGGTGGTTGACTGTTTGCGCTGCTTCTGAAGCACAATCGACATACATGTACCATGTAGATGCAAGTACCTAGATAGCAGGGACAGGAATTGCTGGACGAACATGATACCTTAATTGCTTCACCGCTCGAATGCGTTGAATGAGATGGTTGGTGCTTAGAGTCGCGCTCTCCTGCGGCCGGCACTTGTCTTTGTTGTTGTGGTTTCGTCGACGACGGCGGTTGAAGTTGCTCTTTGGAGTAGCGCAGAAGAGTGACCGCAGCTCTTTGGGAATGTCGAATGATATCCAACCTGCCACAACGGCTTAACGTTCGTTGCTCCAGTAACACGGCTGTAACAAGTGTACCTATACTACAGTGTGGGATTAGCTTACCGTATAGGTACGGGTTGATGCAGCTGTTGGCGGCGGCGAAGGTGTTGCAGACGGTGCTGAGGAACCTGGAGAGGCCGATTTGGTTCCGTCTTCGACCGGTGTCGTAGTCGAGGTCGATGAAGTGAAGCGTCGCTTCCAGGAAGTAGGGCGTCCAGCAGACGAGGAATGTCGCAATCATGAGCAGCGTCATGCGCAACGTCCTGAAGCACTCGTCACCAATAGCCGAGAGTGTCTTGGGGTAAACACGGTCGACAAGAAACTGTCGACTTTGATCTGGCCCGCCGGAGACTGTTGATCGCGGCACCGAGGCTTCCGTGCTTCGAGTGGCGCTTGGGACCGGGCTGGATGAGGGCCTTTATGGTCGCCGATTCAGGAGGCGATATCTTCTTCCCTACAGTTTTCGCGCGTCCGTCCACTGCAGATTAGCACAACTAGCCGTTTTTAGGATGACGCACCGTTGGTTGGCGACGGCGAGACCAGCGCCTTATTGGCTGCGCAGCTCTGGGTGGAGGAGGCGGTTTTGTTGTCCGGCGAGACGGTGTCCAAACGGTTCAGTTCGAACGATGCATCGAGACTTCGAGTCGAAGTAGTTGCAGGCGGGGACGCTGGAGGCTGCATCTGAACGGTATCAGGCGGCCTCGCAGGTGACCGCTGAGCGCTGTCCGTCACTCTCAGTCGGCCTATTTCCGGCTCGCTGTTTCGATGGCTGTAGATACTACGCTGCGACGACGACATCTTGTAGCTGTTCTGACCTGGCGATGACTGCTCTGAAAACGTTTGGGAAGAAACGGTGAAATGGGAAACGTTTGGGAAATGGCAATGCATCGCGAACTGCATTCAACTGATTGAGCCCATATCATAGTTACTTCTGTTCTGTGTCTGTATTTGAAGAGCCTCAAGCGCCGTGATGACTTGAACGGTGGTATTACGCGAATTGACGGCGCTGCTATGTACGTACATATAGCAAGTAAATATGTTCATGCAGACTACTTCCCTCTTCCAACGCCTACCGTAATTTATCGTTTGCTGCCGTGTCCATCTAACCCACCTCCTCGAATCATCAGGAGGCGAGCGCGCACGTTGTCGTGGCTAGTGATGCGTATAAGAATGCCGATACAGCAGACGCAGATTATAACGAAGGGGACGACGTAGATTTCCAGAGCGTTCAGCAGGGTGTTATAGAGTTCGTAGCGGAAATTGATCTCTCCGAGAAAGGAGCGACTGACGCACTGGCTGTAGTTGGTGAAGCAAGGGTGGGTGGCCTTCTTGAACAGATACGCCTGAACGGTTCGATATGCCGCGTGCATTCTGCACCTGACGTACCTAGGTATGTATATATGTAGGTAAGTTAGGCCGGTTTACATACTACTGTACCTATGTACTTCCGTGAAGCGACAAGTGGAGAAAGAAGCGTTTGGTCTGAACGGAACACATTGCACATACCACTCAGTCCAAATACCAATAACCTATCGCGAGACTTAACGATACGTTATCACATTCAACGTCACTCGGGTATTGCCTGAACATTGAATGGTTCACACAAGTTATCAACATTGAGTAGGACTCACATTGGGGAAAGAGGAGAGCGCGGCAACGGCGTAGGCAAGTAGAATGGTGCGCCGGACGCGCCGGTCAGCCTCGAAGGTGTAGAAGGGGGAGGAGATGGAGAGGAAGCGGTCGAGGGAGATGCAGATGAGCAGGTTGGAGGAGAGGTAGACGCCGAAGGTGTCCCAGACCTTGCAGAGTCGGCAGAGCCAGTCGGCCCAGGGCCACTGGACGTGGTAGGTGTGCAGGATCTCCTTGGGCACGAACAGCAGCGTCACCCACAGGTCGGCCACGTTCATGTGGAGCAGCAGCAGGTGGACCCGCCGACGCTTGTGGCACAGGTTGCGCACCAGCACCAGAAGCATGGTGCCGTTGCCCAGCAGGGAGAAGAAGAAGAGCACCAAGTAGATGGTCAGCTCAAGCTGGTCCTCGAAGTCGAAGCGCATGCTGGGCAACATGGTAGCGTTGGCGCAGGGATTCTTCACTTCGTCGGCGCTGGCGTTCAGCGTCGCCGCCGCCGCCGCTGTCGACGCCATCTCGTTTCCTTTTGCTTCGCTCTCCGCTGGCTCCAGCTCGCCGTTCGTTCTGAAAAAGACGAAATGGCAATTGAGAGTGGCCGGCCGGCCGCCGGCGTCGCCTTGAGGCCAGGCGGCAGAGATTTACTGCCGATGAGCGCTATTTCTGCCTCGCGCCTATCGGCCAGTCTCCTCTCTGCCATCCTTCACCACACCTGCGCAGGGCGAAGACTGTTACGAGGTAATAAAGCGTCCTCGACTCAAAAAGCCAAATGGCCACAACTCTGACTCCAAGCCTCTGACGCTCACAGATCGGTACAGTCGGTGGTCCGGCCAGAGAGCAGAGACAGAGATGCTGGCGAGCAATTGGTGCGAGCGAGAAGCAAAAACACCCACCCTGACTTCCCCCCACGGCGAAGTTTCTCCACAAATGCACGTTGCGCGGACAGGACAGCTGACAGCTGGAGGTGCTAATTAGAGGGCCCCATCAAACGCCGTCGGGCGCGCGCGCGCCGCTAAATTTGTTCGCAAACAAGATGTTGCCCAATGTGGAAATTGGTCGGCTTCCGCAGCGCTTCGCCCTAGTCGCTACCAGAAGAGGAAGCGAGGAGGCGGGCCGCCGCTCGAAGATGAAAGGAAGCCCATAACAGAAAGAAGCACTGCGCAAGACGAATTGAAAATTGGGCGACAGAGACGGTCGGCCCTGCAGTGGGTATGTGTACATAGTTCTCTCTTGGAATGGAAGATCGGCTGTCTTTTCTTTCCTGCTGTCGTGACAAGCGCCACCCAAGATATGGAGCCTATATATGTACGTGTTGTCCCCCTTTCCCCAACCTCCCCCTTCTACATACACGCACATAATTTAACAAATTAGACAGTCAGCCGACTAATCCTTACAGAGTGTACTTATTATACAAACTAGACGGCAGTGGCACAATGTGGCGATTGCACAGCGCCCCAATTTCCAAGGTCATCTCGGTCAAAACTCAGCTCAGCTAGAGAATGCAATGAGCTGACGGTCATACCTGGTTGGGACATCCCGCAGGTGATAAAGCCAGTGTTTCAGTACTCGAGTGGCACATTCCAAACTAGCGGTTACCCAATAGATGCAGGATCAATTGCACTTCCACTCCAAATACACAAAGACTGAGAAAAGTGAGTAAATGAACAGACATCTCTCCGAGACTGGGTTACTTATGTATGTACCTCCCTCCCTCTCCACCGCCTCTCTAAACCTCATTACCTCCAGGGCCACATGTAGTGCACTTCAAATCTACCCATTTAATTAATCGGTACACAAACAAAGACGGCGAGCAACAATACTGTATCTCACGCAGTTAGTGCTCTGCATTGATTAGGTACTCGGCGTTGGCGTTTCTGTTCAAACCTGTCACGGTACTGGTGCATGCCATTACATGCCCACATGAGCTGTCGTCCATTTCTCTTCAATTCGGGATCGTATCGCAAGCACATATAGGCAATGGCTGTTGTGTTGGTAATGAGACGAGGTGGCAAATGTCATGGAACGGCTCCAAAGAGGTCCATTCGCTTCCTAAACATCATGTTCGCACCGTCGCCTGACACAAAAGGGGTTGGTCAAAACAAACTTTCATGCTGTGTGAGAAACGCGCCAACCCAATCATTCGAGCTACGTACTAGAACCGCAGTGTGAAGTCACTGAGGCGTCGAGACCGCATCCATTTTGGTCGCTGTCGGAACGATGGGAGGAACCTCCCGTCGAGCAAGCCATCAACCTTTACCGCTCCCTAATGAGTGGCTGATTGATTGAGCACCAGCAACAGGGCACGTGGCTTCGTGCACATACTCGAACTTCAAGACTATGCACTGTACAGATGGTGCACTCGTTCTGTTTTGGTTGGCGAACATGCACCGTTATTAGTCTATTGGCCATTTCAGCACAGACGGTGATACCCAAACACGCAAAAAGAGAGGTAATCACCACACACAGATAGCCTCTGATCGCTGCCAAGGACCATCAGGCAATCGTAGAGAGAGGCGAGAGCAATTGCCCTACCATTGAAATTCATGACGCTACCTTTGGGCACCGCAAGCACAGACTGCTATGCTTTGATATAATATGTACCTGCCTGTACGCACATTTTACGCAAGTACATACATAGGTACATTACAGTAGTTATTCATGTTATATGTCATGGGAAGCGAGTGGCAATTCACGCCTGTCATCATGTTTGACTGGATGTTACAGCACCGTCATCACAGGTTCGTCTGTTTTCCCAAATCAACAAAACTGCCGGTCAACAACAATCCACCAGTGAGCGCAAGAGGCCACGCCCCCCTTCACAGGGCGGTCGCTCGCCTTCGATGTGCGCGCGTCGCCGCTTCAGTCGACGGCGGGCGCCGTCGTGTGTGCGTCTGTTCCCATTCCAATCCTTCTTATATTGCCGTCAGGAGAAACGGGACTGCATCGAGCGGTCTCTCGCTCTCTCCTTCCTTCTCTCGAGTCGTCGATTATGGACTCCTTCGCCGACTACAAGCTCTTCTATGCGGGTCGCCTGAAGAAGCTGGAGAACTTCAAGAAGCGCCTGCACGTCTCGAGCTCGACGCCTAACTTGTTGGCGACTTCTGAATCGTCTTCGGACGAAGAGGGCTGCTGGTGGAAGTGGGAGAGGCTGGTCTCCAAGCTGGACGCCTTGCGACACAACATGGTTAGACCGCCAACCAAACCTTATCTTTGGCTGGGTTTGGGTCTGACATTTGCGGTGCATACCGTACAGTAGGGTGACGAATTGTGGGTGCAGAGTTAGAATCGCACAAGCGGTGAAATCCCTACAAAACGAAAGCACCAAGTTTTCTTTGTTTCTGTGTACTTGCGTCAGCCGACTAGGTACGTAACTGCTCGTTTTCAACTCTCATTTCTATTTCAATTCGTAGCCTATGCAGTAGGGTGTTGTTCTCCAATCCTCCGGCTTTTCATCTTTGTGGGCATAGCTGCGTATTGGTAAGTCCACCCGACGTCGATGGATGAGCCGGTCCGGCAGGCCTACGACCGAATATGTCGTCTGGTCGCTCGCTCGGTTGATTTGCGTTTCAGTCTATGGAATGCCTTTGAAAGGCGCGAGGTCGTAGCCGCGTCCGTCCAATGTGTACACAATCGGCGCCGCCGATACACTTGTGTCAGGCCGTGTGCCGCGTTGCCGCAACATCTGTCGCTAACGTTGGGAATTCCTCGTCCCTTCTCAGAATGGGAGTGCCGATGGTTTATTCGACGAGGCGGTTCCCAACACTCTTCGAAATTTTTACGACGTTCCGAAGGCGTCGCGCAACGAAACTGCCGAAAATCTCACGCGCCTTCTTTCGACCACCCCCACCGTTTGTCACAGGAGAGGGGAAGAGGCGCCGCTCGACTTGTCGCCTCCGATCTTCATCTGGTCAAGTGTTGGAGCGCGCGCGCTCGCCGCTCGCTGTCCTACTTGGGAACCCATTGTTTTTAGGTCGAACAGGGGGTTTTTCAGTCGGTGTTCGTTCGCCCATTCTCTGTCGGTGCTGCGGAGACGATCGCCCGTCTCGCGATGGCGCAATAATTGCCGATGCTGCACAAGAATGCAGCGCGGTCAACTTCCCGTCCCGCTCAGTTGATGTGCGCCGACGGCGCGTGAGAAGGGACTTGTAAACAAACCGTCTCGTCGGCCGCCACCATTTGCCCGCGACGGCGAATCGATCATTACTCGCTGGCAGCGCCGACCTTTCGCCATCTCCAAGTAATTGCCCGTACCGGCAGCGCCATTCTTCGTGCACGTACCTCCTACAAGTGAACTCATGCACGTCGTTCTACTTGTTGGGTTGTGATAGAATATGTTCATAACACCTACGTACGACTAGAGCCATGGGCTGGTACGTAGGCGAGAGACATCTTTCTAAACTAATTTGACCTCACGAATCGTGAGTGAACGTGGAATTTTCACCGTACCGAAGTGATCAAAGTTACCAAAGTTTTATTTGATTCGCATTTGACACAGCACTAAAGAAGGCCTTGGTTGCTTCTGTCATTGTTTCAATGGCCGCCCACTGCGTCGCGTCGCAAGTTTACTGCCCGACTCAAATTGACAAGGTCACATATAGTGAGTCCTCTCGCTTTAGCGACGACGAATTGCGAGCGCGCACGTTTTTGTCAGCGCCGTCCTCGTGCGCCGTTGAACTTTTCGTCATTTGCGTGGTATGTACGTAGTACTGCAGCGTTAGACTGCGAAACCCACACACTCGCCGCTGGCGATTGCTGAGGAAGCCAGAGGCTGGCCTGAGACGTGCGCGTAGCCGGTCGAACAATGCGACGGCGCGAGAAGGCGACGACATTCGGAGGTGGAG
Source organism: Linhomoeus sp. GSCO2_2 (assembly GCA_030248115.1). NCBI lineage: Eukaryota > Metazoa > Nematoda > Chromadorea > Monhysterida > Linhomoeidae > Linhomoeus > Linhomoeus sp. GSCO2_2. The sequence continues at coordinate 28,909 of JASAMZ010006122.1, read as the reverse complement.
TCGTGAGACGAAACGACGACGACGGCGCATGAAAAGTCGCCGCGCGCGCGCGCGCGTGAACTCGAGACGAGATTTGGCGAGTGGACAATGGTCAATCGTCGATTGATTCCATCTTGTCAGACGGCTCGCCCACTCCACTACTTGAGTGAGTGTGACCCACTCATTCGGACACGAGACACTCGGAGCTTCGTGACGTTCGCGCCTCGAGGTCAGACCGGAGCCGCCGTAACTGAATCGCGCATATACATGTATGTACATTGTGCTGCAAGACGCCGGCATGATCGAATACAAGGAGATTGCGACAATGCACGCCCAGAACAGAGCGGACACTCCACACTCAGCAAACATGTACTCACACACGCAGCAGTAGTGATAAGCAACTGATGATCAAAGTTTGTGCCATTGTTCAGGCCTGCTTGATGGAGAACGACGTCACCCTCACCCGCCAACTGTTGGCGCTGGGCGAGCGGATCGAGGACTTGAAGGAGGCTAGGAATCAGACGACGCGCCTTACTGTTTCGGGTCGAGTGCTTCCCGCCAACAGCTCGGACTCGCTAAGTTCGGCCGTGGACGACGACCCCGACGGAGTGCGCTCGGCCGTGCCCAGCCGGGTGGTGGTCGACCCTCCCTCCCCTCATCCGCCGCCGCCCTACCAGTTCGTGTCGCGCCAGAATTCGGTGTTGCGCATCCCGATCCCGCCTTCCTGCGACTCCGAAGCACCTAGTGCGCTGGCGGCGCCGCCCAGGCGATCCCGCGGCCGACCCCAGACGACGACGGCATTCCACGAGTTGGAGGCGATTCACGGCTCCCGTCTTCGAATGGTGGCCAGGCAGCCGCGAAGACACGCCTCCATCGTGGTGCTGCTAGCTAACGGCGACGACGACGCCAAATTCACCAGCTACAAGTCGAGTCGGTCGAATGCGACGACGGTCGACAGCGGTCACGGCTCGACCGAGGCGTCGTCGGAGGACGGCGTCAGCGCCTCTTCTAGTCTGGGAGTGGCCGACGACGAGGTCTTCGTCTGATGACGATGGCTAGTGCTGAGGCGCAAATTGCCCATGTACTCTTAGAAATGGATGAATTGGGAATGCATGCGTACAGTGTATGCAGGTACAATGTACAACGCAAGTACTCCAAACGTAAGGTCGACCACTCTTTGCAAATATAGAACACGTGACACACAAGTATCACAACAACTTACATATGCAAGGGCGTATCAGTGGCTAGGTCGACACGTTCGGCAATTGGGAAGAATACAGGCAGCTGGAATGGTAATCGTGGACTGACTGCGTCATGAATGTTTGCGCTGTCGCACAATAGCCTTTGCACACACCGATTGAACGGTTATAATTGCACGTTTGCACCGGCAGGCAGGTACGACCGACCGGCCGCAAAGTTTAAGTACGGTAGTTAAAGTTTAACTTGATACTTAATGCTCGGCTGACGGCAATCGATTTTAATAGAGTGGGTATACGTTCCACCAAATCATCCAGAGAGAAATGTAAATGGCGGTCATGACCACCAATTTATGTCATGGTTCTATAGCCGCGTTACAAACGGCAGACAGATAAAGGATACGAAGTTTTCTGAATACCGTTTCGTATTAGCTTCATGCGCCATAATCATCCATTCGACATTCAGAAATTATAAATTGAGGCTAAAAGATATTTTGAGAGTATCATAGTAAGTAATAAGAAGAAAGTCGGACCATGTGCTTGTGGTTGCTGCCCTGCTGTAGCAAGAAGAAGCAGCTGGAGGAGGAGCAGCAGAAAGCGCAAGAGGAGGCCAAGGCGAAGGCAGCTGCTGAAGAAGCCGCCAAGGGTCAGACGACAACCGACTCTGTCGAGAGTCAGCCGACGGGGCGCCAGATGCGACACGCTGACTCAAAACTGGCACGAGAGCGGGAGATGCTGACGATGAAAGAGAAGCTGAAGGCCGCCGCCTTCGTCCAAGTGAGTGGCGTGGTGGCGGACGTTAGCAGTTCTCAGTTCTGCGGAGTGCTCGATTGGCTTTCAGGCGGAGCTGCAGCGGAGCATAGCGTGGGAGAGGAGAAAGCTGAGGAAGCAGAAGGAGCAGCTAGAGCGCTATCGGCGGCAGGCGAAGTTGGCTCGCCAGGAGAAGGAGTTGGTGCTGGTCGACCGCCAGCTGACCCACGAGCAGCGTCGACGGCTGATCCTCGAGTTGATCGAGAGGCGCAGAGCTCTCAAGGAAGACAAGGGCGAGGCGGTCGACACTACCGACTACTTTGGCGACGGCGAGCAGTCCAGTTTCGATCCCCAGCCGAAAGAAGCGGTAGCCACAACCGAAGAAGGCGACTCCTTCTACCATATGGACAACGGCACGAAATGGGAGGGACAGAGCGTCGGCGCCGCCCCGTCGCAGCCGACCGCACCTGAGTCACAAGCGGTTTGCGTTCGTTGTGCGCGAAATGTTGCCGAGTGCAACCATGCACACGTTCAACCAGAGAAGTATTTTCAGAAGAGCAGCACTTCGCCATCATCCACGGCGACGTCGTCGGCGACGACTGCCGAGACGGCCCCATCGCGTAGCGTGGAGAGCAGGACTGGCTACGAGGAGAGCGAACAGATCAGTACCTGCACCGCCACGGATGGCGAAGTCAAAAGTAGACGCCGCAGCGACGAAGATAGAGAAGGAAGCGAAAGAAAGTCGGTGACAAAATGGGAGTTGTGATCAAGCTACCCTCCTGTGTCGGACCTCGAAAGTTCGTGAAATGGAAAGGGAGGCGAACCCGTGGCGTGGTGCGTGTTTGCCTTAGCCGGTCGGCGCGGATACGTTTCGACGCCGTCTCTATTAGACAACCCTAATCGGATGGGCTGAGTTGGTCGACGAGGGAGTGAAAGAGGAACGTTGGTGACTCTGACCGAGGAAAGGAGAAAAGAAGTGGCTGACAAGTTTAGCGTTGCCGATGGAATTCCACGCTTCCTGAGTGAGAGTGGTACCCGAGGATCGAGAGTGCTAGCCTAGCAAGCGGTCAAAACCATGGGGAAGCTGCTTCAGACGGCCCACGTCCTTTTTTGGATCGCCGTGTTTCTTATTACAGTGCTAGGTGCGTACAAGACAGGCTTTCTGATCTTGAGTCGCTCTTGGATGAAGTATCGAAGATATTGGCCTTGTCTGTTTCGTTCAGCCTTCTACTATGTCGTCACTGGCCAAGGGCAGAAGTTCGACATCGGATGGCTCCTGACGGAGATGTCGCCGCATCTGTGGGCCGGCTTTGGCGTGGGATTGGCCCTGTCGCTGTCCGTCATCGGCGCCGCATGGTCGGTGGTCGCTGTATAGTGGATTCGCGTTCACATAACAAACACTCGAGCTCAGCCAGCTAATCATTGCCATCTGCAGGGGCATTCTGATGACGGGCGTATCGATTCTGGGCGGCGGCGTGAAGGCGCCCCGAATCCGCACCAAGAACCTGATCAGCATCATCTTCTGCGAGGCCGTCGCCATCTTCGGCATCATCATGGCCTTCGTCTTCCAGAACAAGCTCGCGGTACGCGCACACACGCCTAGAGAAGAGTGGAATCTTGAGACGCCTTTTTCGGAATTGTTTGTGGGTTGGATGTGTTCTGAACTCGCAACCCATTCGATCGCTTGAAAACGTGCGTCGAAAGCCGATTCGAGAAGACGTCGCTTCTACTTTCCGCCCGTTGTTTCATTGCAGCCGTTCGACCGCTCGACGGCGTCGGAGGAGGTGCTGGCGACGAATCTGGCGGCCGGCTACATGCTCTTCGGCGGCGGCGTCACCGTCGGCTTCTGCAATCTCGTCAGCGGCCTGGCCATCGGCGTCGTCGGCAGCGGCGCCGCCCTGGCCGACGCCCAGAACCCCAGCCTCTTCGTCAAGGTGCGCGCCGTGCACGGCGCTCTCAGCTCAGTCGATATACTTGCTTGGTAGCCGCAGGTAGACGCAACGGAAGGAAAAGAATGACATCGACCAGTCACGGAACTAAGCTAGCTCCGTAAGGGGGCCAAATTGCATATAAAGAGATTTTATCCCGAAATGGCACCTCAGGCAAACATTTTGCCATTTTATAGCGCAGCACAAACATATTATGTAGCGTCGAAAGCAAAGGTTTTGCCATTTGTGGGCCTATGCTTCAAATATCACTCGCCTCGTACTAACAGACTCTGCCCCCCCCCCCCCCCCTTGTATCCGTCCCTGGCAGCGAAAGAGTCTGATTAGAATACTGTGGTATACAGTCGTTTCGCCGCTTCGCTGCACTCTAGGCGCTGGTGTTAAAATTCAGGTTCTAGTCGTGGAGATCTTCGCCAACGCCATCGGCCTCTTCGGCATGATCGTCGGCATCATTCAGGTCGGAGAAAGGCAGAGCAGAGGGGGCGCTACGCTCACGCTTCCAGTTGCGCAAGACACCTACTTGCCTACACCCTTGTTTCAGACGAACAAGGCGAAAATGGGCAATTCATAGGCCACCGATTCGACAGCAGGAAAGGAGACAACCCTGCGACTTTCCTTTGTGGTGGTGTCGCGCTCGCTCGCTAGTTAGTACACTCTGAAATCTTCCTTAGCCGAGTCAGCGTCTGGGGTCGTTGACTGTAGGAGGGCTTGCACTGTCGTCGGTGTCGTGGACTATTGTGCTGCTGGCCGGATCGTCATTGATCACGTGCGGAAGTTACACTATACTATGGCTATCCTGTCATCTGTGATGTATGCTATCGTTTCGCTCCTCTCCTCGGGCGCGCGGAAAGTTCTACGAGCCGCTGTCCCTAAGGGGGCTATCGTACACACCTACTTGAGATTTCAGATTTCCAGCGAAGACGGTGATTTCTACCGTCGTCGCTGTTCAGTCGCGGATATACACTGTGGTGTTCGAAGCGTGTTGTTTTCGTCAACTACAGCATTCCATTTCGCTATTGTGTGCCCTCTGCTCTCAGTGGTACTTGAGCGTATCGTGTCCGTCCCAAGAAACTTTTCGATGTGTGGTCAATGTGACGACACAACACCGTTTTGTGGTACGTAACACAGAAGTAACAAAATGTAAGTCGCAACGATCGGCAGTGTGACACCGGTCACCAAGAAGAGTCGGATTGCACGAATAATACATGGGTGAGTGTAACACTGCAGTTGAAAGGTGTGACGGATTGCTTCGTCTGCAGTCGTCAGGGGGTGGGGGGGGGGTGGGGGGGGGGGGGGGGGGGGGGGTGGGGGGGGGGGGGGGGGGGGGGTTTGTGCGGGGGGGGGGGGGGGGGGGGGGGGGGGGGGTGGGGGGGGCCCCCCCCCCCCGCGTTACAGGTATGGTCGTCAGGGACCGTCGTACTTACCAAATGGAAGCAAGAGATTTTCAATACAGCGTGAATACCTTGCGCGTGCAGAATCGTCTTTGGCAGTAGAGACTAGCTAGAACGGCCACGAGAACTACCACCAGAGTGCTGAGGGCCATGAGCCAGACGAAGGTGGGCCGAAGGCACAGATGGGTCGTCTGGACGATGGGCGGCGAAAGCAGACCCCCATTGTCCAGTCGGTGTCGCCATACGGTCGCGTCCGCCCCGTCGGACTGGCGTCTCAGGAGCGCCTCCTCGATGGGCTCGTCTGAAGCGGAGTGAAAAGGGTTAGTACTACCGCCACCAGCGCGCGAATCACAAGCGAAAGTGGCGACCGTCGGCGTCTCCGAGGTCGTCCTCCAGATTGAAGATGACCAGCTCCTCGGCCGACACGGGGAACGTCTCCATCTGGGATAGACGCTGCGTGAACTCGTCGCCCCCATCGGTGCCGTTGGCGCGGCCGTCGGGCGCGGCGGCGAAGGTCTGGCGTCGGCGGCGCCTGGCTGAAACGGTCAGTTGGGGTATGAAGGGGTTACAGATTGGCAGATGAAGAATGGCTGCCACCTCGGAATGGGACCAGGCCGCTCGAATCGATGGTCGGTCGGAAGGGCCTGGGAATGGGCGCCGGATTGTCCTCGGGCGAGTAGAGGCTCTCGGCAGGGTGTCGGCCTTGCACTTCGGAGTGCTGCTCCCTTGGACGGAACGTTGGGATGGGACGGAGCACCGCCGCCGCCGCTCCCAGGACTCCTCTCCCTCTGCCTATACCTCTGCCTCCACCGAGACAGTTGGGAGGCTGAATGAGTTCTTATGTTTCGCTGTTAGCCACTGCCGCTATGATGCAGCCGATAGAAGCGAAGAGGCACATGTACATATTGTATACGATCCTTCTAGCCTCTACCGTAACCTATTCAATACTCTGCCTACCGTAACGCCGGAGCAGGCGTTCTCCGCTTTGGTGCAGAGCGTAATCTGGCAGTGGAAGAAGACGGTCAGCTGGTCGGCGAATTTGAAGGCGTGAGATTCCACCGTGGCCATACTGAGGTCAGGGGTGTAGGTCAGCGGTCCCAAAGCTACTTGGTCGATTGAGCAGCTGAAGTGTACAGTAGATAAGACTTCCGCTGTCCGTCCTCAACGGCAGAGAAGGCGACCGAACCAAAACGGCGAACCCCCTTTCGTCGAGCAGGCGATACTCCCGGCCGGCGCCGTCGCGTACGAAGCACGAGTGGACGAGCATTCCGTGCGTAGCTGAAACTCGCCAAATCTGTTGCACAACAGCAACGCCAGGAGCGCTTTCAGGCGCGATCACCAACGTGGCACGCAGGTCCACTTGTGGACGAGCTTGTCTCCCACTCGGGCGAAGCGAACCACGGGACCGCCGGCGCTTCCCGACAGGATCTGGTAGGAGCAGGTCGGCATAGGCTGCGTCTGACTCAGCGCCGTGGTCGAGAGCATACTGTATGCAGAATAGATCCACAGCCGTCGTGGCATCCATTTCACGAGCAAACCTCCACTTCACCTGACTCCCAGCTGTTGGGTGACCGTTTTCCCGAACTCGTGGTAGAAGCAGGTGATCTTGTAGGCGCCGTCGACCTTGGTGATGAACCACTGGTGGAACTGGATGATAACCGTCGTCGTGTAGGCGAAGCCCGGCTGGCCTGACCTCTGCAACACCGGTACTAGAAATGTACATACATTGTAGGTACATACATACAGTGCATGCACACAGTACGGCCCACACGTGCCAAATTGTGAGCAGCTATCTGACTCGTTGATGAGAGAAGGTGATGGTATGGGTGTAAACCAGTGAGCACTGTGACCATGTCAAACATTTATAACTTTAACATGCGATTATCGGCTGCACGCAACACCTATAGCCCACAGTAGATCCGAAAGAGCGGTACAGTGTCGTCTGTTCAAGTCGTGAAACCGGAGTAAGCCCCACCGCCATCAACGTTTGCATTGATTGAACCATTGAAGAGCACTAACATTGCGCTCCCTCCTGACTTGACAAGGTCCGTTGTAGCGAATGTCGTAGACCAGTTCCTGATTGAGTCCCGGATTGTTGGTGTAGTCGACGTGGCAGGCGCCTCTGTCCGCCCACTGACCCTTGATGAAGATGTGACCCCTGAAGGGGTTCCGTGTGTTGACCAGCAGCCGAATCTTGTCCTCCTGACAGACGATGTCCGGACGACCTGCCCGACAGAGGAACATAGTGGAGCGATCGGTGATCGCCAGAGTGACCAAATACTAGACAAAATCAGAAATATTGTCGAATTTTAACTTGAGCTGAATTTTAAATCTCACGAACGTTTGCATATGTAATGTACATACAGCATCCGCTGGTTTCTACGCACATACTGCGTTCGTACGTACATTATGTTCATGTGTACGTACGTAGTTAATTCAGCGCAGTCGCAAGCGCAACAGAAGCTAAGTAAGTACCGAGAACTCCGTTGTCGATGGCGATCGAGGCGACCCATCTGACGTTCAGGAGGACGAGCAGAAGGCTAACAGTGTGACAGGGCCACGTTGAGGTCGGCCCTAGATGCGGCGGCATCTTCGAGCGCTGAAAGAGAATTGAGAGCCCTTTGGCAACCTGCGCACGCGCGCGCGCCAAGGACAACGGCGACGAAATGAAGAAAGGAGGCGCCTTTGAACGCAACCCTAAACGTCAGGTAGGTAGAATTGGGGTCTCAGAAAAGGGGAGAAAATTGGAACGGCGTTTTCTCCTGCTCCTCGTCTATGGACTATGGAGATATGTAGAAATCCGAGTCGTGCGGAAAAGGAATTACAAGAGAAAACCATTGATCTGGATTACGTGAAGTCGAGTCAAAAGACGAATTTGCAGCGTCGCGCCAGTAACCGAGGCGCTCGTCACCTTGAGGGCATATAACTGCGCCGGAGGATGGCTCGCGCCTCAGCCATGACATAGATCTCGTACAATTGGCAGCGGCGGCGAGCAACGCGCAGTAACAAACAAGAATTTTGGCCGGTCATCGCTTGCTGCGCGCGCCTCTGCGAAAACGCCGCTGCTCGCTCGTCCACTGCGCCCCTCGGGCGGCATGCTTTGTTCTGCACCCCGACTGCCTGGCGGCTGCGGCGCACGCGACACTATTTCCCCCACGTACAATGCGAGGATGGCCGGCCACAAAACACGCCGGCGCCGCTCCTCGCGCTCACCTTCTCGTGCAGTTTCCACGCTGCGGGGACGGCGTTGATTGGAAGAAGGAACTGGCTTTGGCCGAATCGGCCGGCAGCTGCTGCGGCGACCCGTCCCGGTACTTCTCTTCGGGGAGAATCCCGAGAATACTCGCCTGCCTTAGGATTGGGATTAGAAGGCCTTCACTTGACGCTCTTATTTCCTTCCGCTCGCAGGGGAAAGTGTTTCTGCTACTGCGGCGCGCGAAGTGACCGGCCGCCCAATTCGCTCATTCGTCTCTCACGCTCTGCTTTTCATGGGCGCGGCGACAAAACTCTCCTCGCGCGGTGGCGCTTTTTCAGCCGCTTGCCGCCGCCGAGCCTGTTGTTCGCCCCCTGGGTGGGCATTGTGCAATCGTCCGGTGGCGTCATAGAGTCATAACTTGCCGAAGGGGATAACTCCAATCAGTCGGCGGTCGATCCGCTTGATTGGAACTGGGTTAAAGAAGGGCGACGACCGATTGACGCCTCCTCGCTCACCCCCCTCCAACTGCGCACAAGAGCCCATTCCCTTTCTTTTGGCGCCGGCGATGTCGCTGCGCCCATTGACGATTAGAGATGCGTGGCACCCCCGCGGGCATACCGACGTGTGACTTGTCTCGGAAACGAGAGCGAAAGCGAAATATCGGAGCCAACAAAAACTTGCCGTAATTGGCCGCGATCTATTCGGCGAACGTGTAACGTATGTAGCTGCCCAGGTGTGACACGGTGTTGGTAAATCAATGCTGCCGACGAGAATTTAACTCCAACTTTCTTTATCATGTCCACTTTGGGAGACGACAATATCCAGTGCATATGTAGCTGTTAATAGCGTCAGATGTGGTCCTGGTAAAAGCGTAAATTAAGCAGTCTAAGTCTTAACCTAAGCCTCAGTCGAAACTCTGTGATTAAGTCCAAGCATATTATTCAATTTGATTATATATTTAATAATCTATTCTTGTTTTATTTTTTGTTTTATTATTTTATTTATTTATTGTGTTTTTTAATAATTTATTTAATTTATTTAATTTGAGATATTTGCTTAGCACGCTTGTCAATTGGCAGTTTCACGCGTCACCGGTTTGGCACAATCTGGGACGACGGTGTAAACATACATTTCAAAAATTTTGGGAAATACATAAATAAAACATGCACAAAAAACCTAATAACATACGCAAGTGTTTGGGAAACCCGAATTGCGCAAATTCGTAATCGGCAACCGCACAAATATAGAACGAAAATTCCACGTTTCCGGCACCCCTGTCTCTGGTGCTTGCCGTTTGATAAATGTCAAGGCCCTCAGGCGGGAGTGCTTCGCTCCACTGGGCCACAAGGGGCCTCGAAAAGGCTGGCCGCGCTTCTAATGCGCTCTTTTTTCGCGCGCGTGGCGCTCCAAAGAAGGAACAGGAGAGAGGGAAGGGGAGGGAGAACCCAATGACTTATCGGTTCTGCCCCAGCCGACCACATACGACTGCTCTGGCGCCAGGCTCGTGTGTACATCGGGTTTGCCGGCGGCGGGAGGCAAAAATTTAGTACGGGCCGCGCTTCCTCCAATGGTGGGTGGGGAGCCAGCGCTTTTCCCTTCTTCGCTACGCAACAGAGGAAATAGACGGCTTCTTTCGTATTTTCCGTTGGTCGATCTAGTGCATGTGTGCCTGATCAGTGTTTATTCGAGCCTGCAAACTATACAGGCCCATTCATATAACTGTAGTATCGAAGTACATACATTTTGTACATAGGTGACGACAATAAGCTGTTCCGTTATGGTATTACGATATTCATACATGTCTCGTTGCTTTGTATATTGCGATATTCGCTATGGGCCTTGCGACGTCATTAGGTGAGTAGGCGAGGGCCACGTTTCCGGGCCATATTAAAAAGAGAGAAACGAATGTTTGCTTTGGAGCCTATGTGTTTATTTGCATTTGTCTCTACGAAGGAATTTGGAAAAGACAGCTTCAAACTCTCTGTGGCTCCACCCCTCCAGCAAAATTTGACCTCTGCCAATGGAGTCTCATGCGGCACACTAACTGTCCGATCCTCTTTCCTCTATCATCTTGTGGCAATGTTCGCTGTCATTTCCAATCAATCGAACTTTGTTCATTGCCGGCCCCTCCCACTACCGTTGAGCCCCGTGAGCGCTTGGCCGTGACTCGATAGCAGGAGATAGCCGAAGGTAGAGGAAGCAGACAAGAAGGGGGTCGAGTTTCTTTCCTCGCCCTCGCTTAGCCGTCTCCATAGCTTCTTTGCCCTCGCGGATACGGAGGAATGGGAGCGGCAACCACAGCGCTGGAAGGCTTCCTTGAGCCGCCTTCGGTCCACCGTGTGTCCTGAGAAGACGGCACCCTGCCATCCCAGCGCCCGCCCTCACACACACCCTGCTGCGTCAGTCTCCGAGAGAGCTCGGCGCCGCTTGCCAAGCAGCAGCTGAACCAAACCGTGCCAGTCGCCCTGTCAGGAAGGGAGACGGGGTAGGGGAGGGGGAGGGGAGATATGTATGGGGGAGGGGGGGGGGGAAGGAATCAGAAGGAAGGAATGGAGGAGGGCGGAGAAGTGAGAAAGGAAGTCGCCGACCCATTTGAACCCCACTCCAGAAGCCTCACACCCTCCATCCGCCCGCCCGCCGCCAAAGGTGTGCAACAGCCATCCATTTCGCGTCTGTCAATAGTGCGCCGCCCGCCGATGATGTACAACTGTCGAGGTGGAGGTATCGCCGGGGCGAACGCTCATTACGCCCTGCTACACTTTTATAGCCCCGTACGCGTCTATATAATATGTATCTGCTAGCAGGCCGCTTTGATTGACTGCGCTCGGTGTTCGCCCTCGCAATGGCTGCCTATGCACATGGCTAAATGCGAACTGAAGCCATGCAATTACCTGGGCGTCTTAGTCGACACTATTATGCAATTGAACAAATATGGCAGTTTGTCAAACAAACCCTTGCCTAGCAAATTGTGTCATTCGAATGGTCTCAAGCTCAGCATGCCATACTGCCCAAGATTCAGCCCGTATGGGGAACGCCCAATACTCTTTGCGGTGTAGTTTATTTCTCTCCGCTCGACGCTAGCCCTGCTAGCATCTAATCCAATCGGCCTTCGCGTGATTTAGTTCCCATCCAAGCCCCCGTTCGAAATGGGCTGTCAGCCAGTATGCTACTGCAGCCTCCGCTAGGTTAGCTCAGCTTCCCTCAACCGTAGGCTCCATCGCATTCGAGGAGCCGCTACTAGCGGCGGCGACAAGACAATGTGGTAGTTCGCGGCGCTTCCATTTCCAAACGGCTCTACTGCACCTTATTTCGCTAAAAGCCGACGCTTCGTTGGGTTCAACAGCCGGAGTGCCTGCTGCGCGCCTCTTGACGACGCCAATGAAGCGCGGTGAAGGGAAAGCGCCGCCGTCCGTTGAGGAAGTGCCTCTGCAGCCGCTGCTACCGGTCGCCGGCGGTCAGGCAGCGGCGCCCAGACCTCCACCGAAGCCCGGCAGCAACCAGCCGATTCGGCTGCAGATCGTGGACGAGGACAGCAACGAGTTCTTCGAGGTGCCGCCGCCCTCCTACCCGGCGGCCACTTCTCCCAGGGGCGCTCAGACGGTAACGAAGCGCCCAGCCGCTCCCAGCAGATCGGAGACGCAGCCGCGCCGTCCTCTGGCCATGAGAGGCGTGGACGAGAGACAAAGGGCAAAGAACGGGCCCGTCGCGGCCTCTTACATGGTTCCGGTGGTTGGTTGCGTTTTGAGGAGTGGACGTTTTGAGTACCTATGTAGGAAAGGTGCAGAACCGCTGGTTTTACATTCTATAGGCTGGCATCTCGGAGCAAGGGGTCAAGGCGATGCCAGCGCCCGGCGGTCAGCAGGCCGTCACCTTCCCGGCCATTCCTTCCCCCGAAGACAGCCGTCACCTCGGCTCACGCGTCGCACAAGAAGAAGGGCGCAACGGTGCCGTCCGCGGTAGCAACGCCGACAGAGAAGCGGAAGTGTTCGATGGGGAAGTGGACGACGACGAGGGTCTGATGGACGAGGCGGACGAGGAGGTGATGGCGACCATGATGCGCAATGGAGTGGGCGCCCGCCAACGCCCCGTGGTCGTTTCGCCCAACAAGCAGAACGTGCTGCTCTACTTCGCCAGCGCCACCAAGTTCCGCCTGAATCGGATCGGGTCGGAGCTGCAGGTACATACAACACGCAAGTGCATATGTGCCTGAATGTTCTGCTTACGTAAGTACGTATGTATTAATGCGCAACGTTAATCGGACAACACCACCTCATTGCCAGGTGACCGACCAGAGCGACTACCCCCTGTTCGACGTCTGGGTCGAGATGAACTGCTGCAACGCCACCTGGGTCATCGAGTCATACGGCAAGCTGGTGCTACTCATGAACGAGAAGCCGTCGCAATCGCGCTGCTGCCGCTCCGTTGGGCCTCCAATTCCAGTCCGAGACTGGAACGGCGACGTGCTGGGATACGTGGTGCCAGGTAGCCGTTGGTTTCTGGGCATGGCAACTTTTGCGTGTCTGATATTTACCTATACAGTACATCACATCGATCACTCTCAGGCGACCCCTTCCTTCTGCAAAACATGGACCGTCAAGTGATCGCCAAGCTCGTTCCCGACATGCTCGACACCACCAGCGGAGTGACGATGACCTCGGGTCCGGAGGAGCGGCCGGCCAGCGACGGATCCCTCGAGCGGCCATCGATCCTTCCCGACGCCGCGGCAGCGCCAGAGAGCGACCGCTCGGAACGCTCTCAGCAGGAGACGGCGGTGGTGCAGCAGACGCAGCCGGGCCTTCTTCAGCAGCAGCAGATGTGCTTCCTCTGCGTGCTGGAGGGCAGCGGCCGCCATCTGGCCAGGCTCGAGGGACTCGACAACATCCACTTCAACAAAGAAGTCTCCTTCCAGTTGAAGCTGCTGACTCTGGCCGCCATGATACGTCTCAGCGCCCCCTGGAACGTGCCCGGAAGAGGGGCCGTCTTGGGCCCCTGGCGATTCATCTCGTCCTTGCTAAACTGCTGCGCCTACTGCTTCTATTGAGCGCTCGGTGGCGTCCGGAGCTTGGAACGGCGATTGTTTGTAGAGTCTCGGTGATACGATTTGCGGCTGCTTTCTGGCATCGACTTTTATGTACTTACGCAGGCGTTTTAGAATGGTGACTATGCCATCACACGTCTTTGTTACCTTATATTCGCACTATTGTACGCGTTAACAGAAACGTTATGGTTTGAAGTCGAAGAGTATTCTGGCTGCAGATTTTTCGCAGTCCCACATCCAATCAAATTAGCGCTTATTTGTGGCGACGGATATTTTGGGGGACGGCTTAGGTTAGGATTAGCCAGCCTTTCAAATGCAACACAGTTCGCAGCAAAAGTACGTACTATATTCTCCGGGGTGGCTTCAGGCGCCCATCATGCCATACATGTGGCCTGCCTTGGCGGTGTCACCCCCTGGGAATCAAAACACCGAGTGTTTTACAATCGCGAGGGGTAACGCCACTGATTGGCGCAGCGCAGGCAGCAGGTGTTACTGGGGAGATTGGCGGACCTTTCGTTCCTGGAGAAAAGCCTCTTAGGGTAGACCCAATGCTGACAAACACCTTCGCTCCATTTACGTAGGGGGACAAAGGAAGGGAGCTGACGAAGCTCATAGCGCGCCTGCATAAAGAAGCCCTCGGCTGAGGCTCGTGGAAAACACTGAAAACGTTGAGAGACTATATTGTAGTTTAGCGCCCTAACGCACCTGAGCTCACCAGAGAAAAGCGCAGAATGGGATCCGGCTTCTCGCAGAAGTGGAACCCTCTGGCCAACTGCAAGCCGCTCCGCTCTGACACTCGGGACTACTCAACCGCTCCCGTGGCGCAGCAAGAGTCGGTACCGCCGCCTGAAGCTCCCCCGCCGCAACCGCCGCCGCCGAACGACGGCGCCATTCCCAAGTCGACTCGGGAAATCTGGCAGGCGATCGGCGAAAGGAAGAGCGACCTCTACCTCGAACTCTGCTCGCGATTCGTGGTCCAGAACGCCTCCGCCGCAGAAATCATGGGCTGTGAGAAGTGCGTCTTTGCACTCAATTCTTTGTACTTACAGTATGTTAGTAGGCATTTACATGTAAGCGGTTGTCGTAAGTGTGAAATCTGTTTGGTTTGAAGTACGTAGCTCAGTTCAGGTACAGGTTTGTCGACAAAACGGAATATTGAACTCTTCGCACAGGCGCAGGTAAGCAGTATCTTACAATCATCGTTGACTAATTCTCCGTCCATATGCAGCTACATGTACATACAGTACATACAAATTACAAATCCCCGGTCTTTTCAGTTTGCTCGACCCTCTCAAGTGTCAGCGGTTCTGTCGCGTGGCGTACAAGATGCAATCGTTCTTCGTGGAGTTGTTCGGCAACGCGGAGAACGACGACCCCTCCTGCTTCGAGAGCAACTGCTTCTACGTCGGCGCTCGCCACTCCACTCGCGGAGTCAACGTCAGTCGCCGCGATTCGGCTAAGTTCCCGCCAGACTTCAGCAAGTTAGGGCAGTTTTGCAGATAGAATACTGGGACGAATTCCTGGATTTGGAGATGGACTTCCTCGAAGTTCTCGCCGAGAAGACCGGCACCTTTCCAACGCCGCTGCCCAGGTCGAGTCTGCAGGAGTGGCGGGAGTTTCGAAGCCGAGTGAACGAGTCTCTCCACAGAGGTGTTGTGGCACGAGTAATAATAGCTGACTCCTCCATAGCACCCACGTACAGAGACACCGTCGGAAATCGCCGTCAGTGTACGTAAATTCATCATTTGGCAGGCCACCAAGCTGCCGTGGAATTCCAGTCGAACTCCTACGGCAAACTGGAGCAGTGGGAGCTGACCGCCCTTCTGGTGGCGCCGGGACCCAATCGCAATACGCCTCAGGTGACCATTCAGGAGGCCGAGGAGGATGAGGATGAGGAGCAAGAGATGGAGAAAGCTCCTCAAGAGGAGAACAGTTTAACTGAAAGCGGTCGCCAGCCTCCAATGCTGCTGCCACAAGCCTCCTACTGCGACGACGAGGACGCAATCTCCCGCAGGACCACGACAACCACGGTGGCGCCTCCAACCCCTGGGGCTGCGCAGTCACTGCCGACTAGACAGAACTTCGTCGCCGAGTCCTCTGCGCCTGACGACAAGAAGCGAGGCGACGACGCGTCGACCGAATGAAGTTGGAGGCAGTAGCGTTATTTCAATCTACGCAGACGACGCTACTACCAACGTATGTATGTACCGTACCTACGTATTCGAATTCTCGCTTCTGTGTAGGCGGAGAGCCAATAATATACCATTTACATCAGTGCTCGTCGTGAGAGTTCGGGAAGAGAAAGGAAGAAGCTTTTATCTTGTTGGCTCGTGACTCGTAATTAGTGCCGTTGCCTACAAGACCTCGCCGATACTCTCCGCTCAACTCAGCTGCTCTCTCGGTGTCGTCGTCCTTAGAAACGAATCAGCAGCGCTGTTCTATAACACAATACCTGCGATGTCGTGCGGTAGGTTTTCGTTCTTACGCGAAGAGCTTATGCAGCGCCACAGGCTTCGATTGGCTCATAGATCCAACATCCTGGTCGAGTTCATTATCTCCTATACGTGCAGCGCCGTCCCCAAAGAATAGATTTTATTCCCCACCGAACGAAGTCTGCTGTTCGGTCGGCGGGAGTCTCCGCAGCTCAGTCCTCCCAATCGCCGGCCGACGGGAATGGGTGTCTGCGCGTCCTTAGCCCAGCGACGAGACATTGTCGTTTCGCAAGCCGGTGCTGTTGCTGTGATAGAACCGCCGGCGCGACCAGAGGTCGACCGTCTTCTTACTCCGGTGCGCTCCGGCGCGAAACTCCAAACACCAGCGCAAGAGCTGAAGACAGCGGTGGCTACCCCTTGTTCGGATCGACTCTCAGTGGTTGACTACGACGCCGAGAATGACACCGACGGTGGCGAGACTCCACTGGTTGACGACAATGTCCGTCTCTTCTGGGAAGCACTTCTCAAGCTGGAGAAGCAACCTGTCACCTGCACGTTAAGAACAATGGCCTCCAGAGACCTCAAGGTTGCAAAGGCCCTCAGATGCGAACGGTAGGAAGAGTGTGTGAACAGATAAAATACAGGCAACTTACAGTGTAGGCACCAGTCATATATGAGAATTGCTTCTTGCAGCACCACCGATCCAGAGAGGTGCCCATTCATGAGAAGTGCCGGGGAGCGCGCCGTCGAGTTCCTTGACAATTTGGTTGCTCAACAGTCTGTCCACACCTTAGCCACTTCTGAAGCCATGTGCCTAGCGGCCGGCGCTCGTCACACTGCCAGGGACATTGAGGTTCTTGATGAATTGGGGCAACCTTAATAAATGTTATGAAATTATGTAATGTTATGAAATAAATGTTTTGAATGTTATGAAGTTATGTATCACTTTAATATTTTGTGTTGGCTGTTGCAGCCCCACCACTGGGATGACTTCGTCCAGACGCAGATGGAGTGGCTGAGGCCTCTGTTCGAAGGCTCAGAGGAGGTCAGCGTGGACATGCTGGACTCTTGGGAGAGGTTTCTGCGTCGTCTGGTCAACTTGCTCAGAACGGGTAAGTTTTTGTGTCAAATCTACTATCACTGAAGCATTTCATTTGAGTGTCTGCGCAGGTTACGAAAACGGACGCAGCTTCACGACGAAGCTCTACTTTGGCACGGCTGCCAAGGAAGCGTCAACTGCCACGGCACTAAGTGGGACGGAGGCGGCGGTGACAGACTCGCAACTCTGCATGCACCTGCCGCCGTGATCTGCCCTGTTTGTTGCTCTTGTCGTCAGCTATGCATTCATATCGGAGTAGCTTTCTGTAGGTGACTGCGCCACCGCTCCACGAGCTTACTCACAAATGGCAGTCAGCACAAACACGGCTGCATAGAATGAATCGACCTGGGATGGGAACCGAATCGGGCAGCGCGACCAAATCGAGAATAACAAACGAATTACGCGGCGCGGCGGGTCGACGCGCGTGCTGCTTTCTCTATTTCGGCCAGTGCGGTCGCATAGTGAAGCGAGAGATGAAGCGAAAGATCCGACTGTACGATTCCAGCCACGCCTAGCACAGGAGGCTCCTCCAATTTACGCCGTCGCTTTTCCCACCAATTTGTAGCCATGGCGAAGGAAGAAAGAGAGTGGAAGATGCGCCGCCGATAGAGTAGACTGTGAAGCCATCCGTCAAGAATTCGTCAGTGCGGCAGTGTGCAGTGTGCACTGTGCAGTGTGTATTCCAGCGCTTCCTAGTATCGTCGACAGTCATACATAGTAGGTAGGTATGAACTGTGCGCAGAAGCAAGAAAGTTCTGCGCGAGTTCCGCGCGCCCCGAAATCTAGTTTTCACTGCCGTTGTTGCGACGCTGTTCCAACATCGATTGTCAGCAGTGCAATGCACTGCCACGCTTGACAGACAAACTCGTTCGCTCTGCGAAACGTTGTGACTTTGGTGTTGGTTTTAGTGTGTTAGCCGATACAGTTCTCAATACTTTGTGCGCTCTTTTATAATTCAATGAATTTGTCCTACCTTCCGCGCCTATGCAAATTTTCTGTCCCTTCTGGTGCTAAACCTAGCTTCGCCGGTGTTTACTGAAGGCCAGGTTGCACATAAGGGCTCTCTCAGACACTCGGCTCGGATGTGTATGCATGTATGCGGCAGCACTAGGTTGCTTATACCCACCTCCATCTCTCGACTGTGCTTCCTTAGCAAGCTGGCGTTTAACGAAACGTTGACCGTGGAAGTGTCACAAATACAGAGAGCTGGCGACGACTATGGCGGACGTCGACGGCGGCTCGGTCGACTTCGAAAGGCTGCTACGGCCCCTGACCGACATCGAGACACTTCTGGTCAGGGCGTTCTTCACGGCGACATTCGTCCTCTACGTCGCTCTCCAGTGGATCCATGTGCCTTCGACGGTGAAGCGTCCACCCGACGTCGCAGACGACGAGAATTGTAGCGGCCCTTCCGAACTCGTTCGCTCCGTCAGGGCCGTCGTCTGCGGCGCCTGCGTGGCCGTCAAAGGGACGCTGCTCTACTTCACATACTGTTTTCTTACCGGCGGACAAAGAGTGACTATAGTGGCAGCAATCGGTGCCGAGAATCCAGAAGCGCGAAGACTGGAAGAACCGCTGTCGGCCCTGTGGGACGTCAAGAGATTCGACTTCGCCTTCGTGGTCTTCCACGTAACAGTGGCCGCCGCCAGCTGCTGTTTACTACTGGGACAGGCGAAGGCTGGGTCCTTGGCCAAGAGGGCGGCGTCACTTGCAATTGTCGCAGTCGTGGCCGCCGATATGATAGTCGCCGGCTGGGCGACTGGCTGCATCCCTGGGTTTTGATTGATCGGTTCTGAATTGGTTCCAAAATTAGACCTGTCGTGTTTGCTTGCAGCCTGTGACTTTCAAAATATATGGTATACTAAACTTTCATTTTCCATGCCACGTATTTGATGTGTGGTCGCTTCTTGTAAGGGCAGCTTTTTCGACGAAATTGGGACATTTCGCTCAAGTTCAAGCGCTACTGACGTGTTATAGCGCCGTAGTGCCGTAGTAGTGCTTTGTTGCAACTGCACAGTCATACACACGTTTACCGGTATCTAGGTATGACCTATGTACTTGCCCTCAGATGTACCTCAACCTGGAACAAACGACGGCTAATGGATGCGTAGTCTCTGCAGTGGAGTCAGAGTGCCAGATGGTGTATACTGTACAAATCACTATGCTCTCAGTATTAGTCGTGGCTGAAACTAGGGGCTTATAGACAACTCTTCTCGCGTGTGGGGGGAAGGTGCCTCGCAGGCTAATTAGGCCGGTTCAAGTAATGACTTGTTAGAGCGGAGCACGCACGGCCCATTGTGTCGACGAAGCTTGCCCGCTACACCGCCCACTGTATGTGTGTGGCTAAGCAAATCGGCAGCGCCTCGACTTTACACTCGCCATACACGTACAAAGCGCCTTTCTTTTTGTGCCTGTGAAGCAGCAAGGTGGAGGCCCGAGAGGCTACAGTGTGTAGGCGAACCGTTGCCCACTTTCCGATCTCGAGGAAGCGACCGGTCAGGATGGGGCAGGGCGCTTTCACCGGACGTAGACCTAAGGACCGACACACCACCAAACCCATCCGGTTCACAGCCCACTCTAACGGGGACAGAACTTCCGACACCGTCGAGCCGTCCACCACAGCCCAACCCAGGAGAAGGAAGTGCGCCATCGTGCGCCAAGAGGGCGCCGTCATTCCCTCTGGCGCCAGGGACGCCTGGGAGATCCTCTCGCGGCAGAGGAACACCCTGCTGCCCTTCTACGTGTCGTTGGCAACGCGCAGCGCCGACTTCGCCGACGTCCTCCGATGCGAGAAGTGGGCGCACGGCTTCCTTTCTTATGAATCTTCTAAGGAATGGTTCTTTGAATGATTCCGTTCTCTTCGTTTGTGAACGCATGACCTCTGTACTTCAGTCTGCGCGAACCTACCCAATGCCCCAATCTGCTGCACCTGTCCAGAAAAGTGGAGTCGTTCTTCGACAAACTCTTCGCCGACCCCGACTGCTCGAAGGCGAACCACTTCGACAATCTCTGCTTCTGCCTCGGCGCACGCCACACGACGAGAAACATACAGGTGAAAACAAACATGGTACGCGCCTAAAAATCGCCGTACAAACAGTATCCTTTGCCTGGCAATCAACAACAACCTTTAGCCAGCGTTGTGGGACGAGTTCATCGAAGTGGAGACGCAGACTCTGCGGAGGCTGGCGGAAGCCGAGCCGCAGCTGACGGAAGAGATGATCATCGGCTGGAGACTGCTGCTCACCAGCATGGTGGACAAGATGAAAGCTGGTTGGTGAGAGCATGACTCTACTACACCGTAGTGGCAAGCGCTTCATTTATCAGCTTTAGCTGCCTTCTGCACCTACTCTAGCCACATCGACGTCAAAAGTAGCCTGTTCTTACCTCATCGGCGAACCTCTGGAAGCC
Organism: Linhomoeus sp. GSCO2_2; assembly: GCA_030248115.1. Classification (NCBI taxonomy): domain Eukaryota; kingdom Metazoa; phylum Nematoda; class Chromadorea; order Monhysterida; family Linhomoeidae; genus Linhomoeus; species Linhomoeus sp. GSCO2_2. Next base: position 8,474 of record JASAMZ010006122.1, on the reverse strand, counting down.
TATTCACGCCTAAGTCCAAGCATAATCATTAGTTGACCGTCCTCCGCCTATCTGCATATCTCTGGCCCCTTCACGCATCCATCGGCTTCCCATCCCATTCAGGCTACAACGTGGGCCTGGACATGAACCATAAGCTCTACAGAGGCAGCTCCCCGCCGGAGGAGGACGAGGGTCGTTCCTCATCCCTGTCTTCTGGCCAGCAGACGCTTCTCAGCTCCTCTCAGGCGTCGTCGGGCTACATCAACGGCCGTCTGCTCACGAGCTCGGCCGAGGTGGAACCGACGGCCACTGCGGGGCTGGTGATCGTCGACGAGGAGCAACTGTTCGTGCCAACACGCTGCAACTCAGGCGAAAGTGGTGCCGACATTGGTTGACAGTCTGTGGATGTGACGAATTCTCGACGACCCTCGACCTTGTCGGATTACCGTACTCTGTGAGCTTCTACGGCGCAGTACATGTATGTAGTTCCAGACAGGAGTATCGAGTCTACCCTACATATCTCATAGCACAACAATTTTTATTCTCAAAATCATGCATGGCACCTTCACCGGTTAGGTAGGCACAAACGAGGGCATGGATGATTTTGCGCGCCTAAAAATTGGTACAGTTACTCACTTTATGATAACGAACCGATCAGAATCTACTACCGACAAAACATACGTACTCAGAGCAGTACCAATCAGTCTATCACCAGTCATCACCACGTACAATGCGCCAAGCAAGAATGGCAGCAGAAATCATATTGCACTTGAAACGTCGTGGATCATCATCGAAAGAAGGGGAGTAGTGGGGAGCAAAAAGCTAACTCTACACTAGGTGTTACTTCTATTGCGAGCGAGATACATGCGCCAATGAGAAGGGAAGTCGTCAGGTAGTGGGCCAGTCTAGCCTTTCCGCTTCAACGCAAGGGCAATCAAAGAGCTGCCGCCGGCGACGAGAAGCATGGCCACAGCGCAGAAGAGACCGAACACTGAAATGGAGTAGGACGACGTATGTACATAGGTATTTGTGCTCCGCCAATGGCACAACGACTTCATGTGGTTTACCTGCTTGGGAGAAGCAGATCCCGATCCCGGGGTTGTCCCTGTAGGTTTGAACGGGCCGTCTGGTGTCGAACCTTTCCAAAGTGAGGGCGGCATCGTCCACCTGAGATGTACATACACGTGCATGCATGCATATTCAGTGGACTGAACTGCACGCTAATTAATTCCAGAGAAGTCTAACGGCGATGAGTATCAATACAAGATTCATAATGACTACTCTGCCAAGCCTTCTGTTTAGATACACAGAAGGACGTTGTATCCGAAATTCGAATGACCTCCAAAGGAGAGCGAGAATCACAATGAGCCGCTCACCTCCTGCTCAATGTCGAGCGTCTGTAGTCTTTGGGACTGGACGTCCATGACGCTGAAGGCGATCTCGTCGTCTCGCCAAAGGGCGCTTCGCTTCTTCCGGCCACCTCCTCTCCCACTGGGCTCAGGGCAGCTGGCGCGCACCTGGTCGTCGCTGCAGTCCAGCGCCCCCTCGGGCTCCTGAACTCCAGTGCGTTCCGTGGCCGCCGCTGCGTCCAGTGCTACACTGCCTCACATTCTGTAGTGAGCCACCACACCCACCCTGACGGAGATGCGGATCTGGCACTGGAAGAAGAGCTGGGGCTTGTCGGCGTACTTAAACACGTGGGCCTGCACGCCGCCCATCAACGCGTCCTGGTACTCGATGTTGTTCAGCAGGAAGCGGTCGATGGCGCAGCCCTGCTCGTCGATCAAATCCACGGTGTTCCCCGCGCCGTCGTCCACGAAGCACGAGTAGACGGCCATGCAGAAGGTGTTCTCTGGACGGTGGGAAGTTCTTTAGCCACCCGCAATGATAACATCACAAGGCAAGCATCTCGTTCCGTTGCAGCCGTCATAACGTCGACTATGTAGTATGTACCTACATAACGGCGCAATGTACCTATGCGTATTCCATTCAAAGCCACTCACCGGCGTCGGTGTCGCAGACCCACTTGTGGTAGACCTGCTGGCCGACCAGAGCAAACTTGATGATTTCCCCATTGGGTCCTCCTTCCAAGACCTCGTAGCGGCACACGGGCATAGGGATCTGGCGAGTGGCGAAGGCGGTCGTCAGCATCGAGACTTCCAACTCCTGGCTGACTGTCTTGTCCGCCTCCATGTAGAAGCACTGGACCAGGTAGGCTCGATCCACCTGCCGAACGAAAGCAGTTCCCGAATAATGATCTGGATGATCCTGACAACAGTGTGCAGCAGGAAGCACCTTTGTAATGAACTGCGGGTGGAAGGAGACGACCAAGGTGACGCTGACGAAGACGCCTTTAGGGTTGAGCGACCGAGTCCTCGAGACGCCGCACACGCTAAAGGGCAACTCAATCGTCGCCACCCGTCGACCACCTTCGTCGCTACGACAGCCAGGTTCGTCGTATCGTCCCTGTAACACGGCAGTAGCAGTTAGTAAGGAACCGCTGACGACGACGACGACGACGACGACGACGACGACGACGACGACGACGACGACGACGACGACGACGACGACGACGACGACGACGACGACGACGACGACGACGACGACGACGACGACGACGACGACGACGACGACGACGACGACGACGACGACGACGACGACGACGACGACGACGACGACGACGACGACGACGACGACGACGACGACGACGACGACGACTACGACGACGACGACGACGACGACGACGACGACGACGACGACGACGACGACGACGACGACGACGACGACGACGACGACGACGACGACGACGACGACGACGACGACGACGACGACAACAACGACGACGACGACGACGACGACGACGACGACGACGACGACAACAACGACGACGACGACGACGACGACGACGACGACGACGACGACGACGACGACGACGACGACGACGACGACGACGACGACGACGACGACGACGACGACGGCGACGACGACGACGACGACGACGACGACGACGACGACGACGACGACGACGACGACGACGACGACGACGACGACAAAATACTACTTTACTTGTACTGAAATACTGAATATAAAATACTAAGAACTACTTGGCTTTACCTTCACGTAAACATGGCCTTCAAAAGGCTCTCTTGTCGGAAAGGTCACGGTGATAGAGTTGGGGCCGCAGCCGATTTCAGGCTCGCTCTCAACGCCGTTGTTGATTGGGACAGGCGAGACAGTCGCAATGAAAGTGACGAAAACGATCCAAATCAACTGCTGACCCATCATAGCTTTGAAGTTGAATGGCAAATACGGCTAGAAGTTATCGTGTCAGCTGGACCAGTGCTCCTGAACAGTTCAAAGGGGTGTTCTTTGGAGGGAAGTGATCACCACAGGCGCCGAAACTACAAATCAGCGAAGCGCGACGAAGACCGACAGCGAGAGGTCGGCCCTTTCGAGGAAGGAAGGCGGAGAGGCGAAGGAGAGGGGGGAGGAGGA
>JASAMZ010006120.1:0-16127 GCA_030248115.1 Linhomoeus sp. GSCO2_2 | reverse complement strand
CACCCACTTCCGGAGCGGTAGTTGCGCGGGCGCGTCGTTGTGGTCGCCGTTGTGGTCGTCGTCGTTGTGGTCGTCGTCGTCTGCTGCTGGCGTCTCTTCGCTTGCAGTTGGGCGGCGGTCACTTGAAGGTCGTCGGCTCGGGAAAGACCGCATCGCCCCTTGATCTGTTTGTGGAACTTCTGGGCGCCGTCTGAAAGAGTCGACGTCAGAGCAGTAGAGTGACAGAAACATTGTCCGTCGTTTTGGGTGCAATATTGGGCGAATACGGCAATCTGTAAGGCAAGGCGGCGGAAAGGAAACGCGTATATTTCAGCTACCTAGGAATATTCCCGTGAAGGCGTGAATTCAAACCTGTCTACAAAACGGTATCAACGCCGCCCTGATCACTATCCAGAAACGAGCATTGGGTAAGGTTACGGTCCAAGTACAGACTTAGTCTTATTAGGTACATATCGGGCTAGGCCTTGACTTGAAGACTGTAAGGCATAGGTATGTACCATCTGTTAAGCAAGAATGCGCATAGGGTATTCATCCATCCTTCAAGCTGAGAACCTCACATCAAGTAACATGATTAAAATTAAAATATGCAAACAACCGTACCCTCGCACGTTAATCCCAGGTAGACCACCCCAGTGGAGCTTTCTCTTTCCTCCTTCAGGAACAGTTCCGGCCTGGACTTCCTATCGTCGATGTTGATCAGGCAGTTCTTTGTATCCGTATAATACAGGGCGCTCTTGCAGGCTCCTCCCATGCTGGCGCATATGCACATGCACTGTGCCATGGTCACATTTGGTTGGGCGCCCCCGGACAGACCCCGGATAAAGTGGCCCGGAAGGACCTCGAAACACTGCTTGACGGCGTCGTCGTCTGGAAAGATGGCATGATGCGTATAACGTTGTAACTTATTCAAAGTATTGAGGGGGATTTTGCAGCACCCTCCACTGCGAGGATCTCCGGCGTGGTTGTCGTTGTGGTGGTTGCAGTCGTCGTCGTCGTCGTCGTCGTCGTAGTTGTCGCGGTTGTTGTTGTCGTTGTAGTTGTTGTGGTCGTGGTTGTCGTCGTGGTCGTTGTGATCGGTGTTGTCGTTGTTGTGGTTGTCGTTGTTGTAGTTGTCGTCGTCGCACTCGAAGTGGAGGTAGTTGTCGTAACGTCTGCCCTCTGTGGAGAAAGCAGCCCCTTGCATCGATTCAGCAGGAAGTTCGTCACTTCGTGCTCTGAAAGATGGACGCGTGCTTTGGTCTACTGTATTCCAAAAATTCAAAAGTCGCATCAATTCACCAGTGGCGGCGCAGTCGAAGAAGTGATACGACCCTTCGACTTCCGCCAAAAAGCCAGTCTCAGCCGTCTTTCCGTTGTGACTGTTAGAATACAAGTGGCATTCCAACGTTTCATGGTAGAACTGAATCGATCTGCACGGGGCCTTGTAGCGATTGGTGGCATAACTGCTGGCGCACAGACACTGACAGGCGCTCAGTGTAATCCCCTTTTCTAGGGCCAGACTGTCTCCGTTGACAAGCTTCCTTTGCTGATGGGAGGTGAAGCAGCTTTGAGGTTCTGTAAATTGGAAATTTCAAACTGTAGAACATTTCGCGACTTCTACCGATTTGCGCTTCGTGTTCTACCGGGATCGATGGAGCCCTCAAACGTGTCGCCCGCCTTGAGCTTAGGAGGTGGCAGCAGACCTCGGCAGCTATCCAGAACGAAATTGGTGATTTGGAATTCTGAAAGTTTTGACAGGGGAGTTAGAGATACATATCTTGAACGCTGAAGATTGAGATTTGGCGCAAACTCGGAGATTATGAGAGGTGTAAATGTAAGCAAAGAAGAATGAACTTACTTCTGGACCCCATATAAACCAAATAGACACGAGCCAATTCAAACTAAAGCAAAAGAAGGTGAAGTAATTATTTAGGTACACAAGTGCATTCCATTACTTAACTGAAGATTCCTGAGTTTCACCGTTAAGCTGTGTGTTGGCAAAAACTGGCGAACACAAAAGTATCACCCACCAGTCTCGTAGCAGTCGAAGTGGAACTGCAGCGAATTTTCGTCATTTGACACAGTTGATTCGTCTTTCGTTCCGTCGCTGTTGGCCACCAAATGACACTCCTGACCTCCACTATTGTATCGAATGTATCGGCACTTGTCTTCAGTATCGTAACGATTTGTGCCATAACTGCCGGCGCACAAACACTGGCAAGTCTCCAACGAGACGCCAGACTCAACAGCGAACTTTCTGCCTTCCAAGCTCCTTTGCTTGGAGAAACAGGGCGCGGGTTCTGTGGGTGTGAATAGAAAATGTGGCGCAGATTTAAAAACTGACGCTACAGTAACCACTGACCGACGCCAACGGCCAGTGGGATGAAGGGGAAGGGCCAGCCGAGCTGTTTCTCATTGGTCACAGTAGTTTCAGTGGTCAGTTTTGCGGTCGTAACCGCTTCAGTTGTCGTGACAACTTCGGACGCCGTTGTTTTGACGCCCTTTGGAGGAGTGGTCGTCTTGACTGAAAGTGGGTCGAAGTTATGAACTGTAAGGTAGCAGATAGATAGATGATCTTGGAACGAGCTGTCGAAAATTCTGAGATTGATAGGGGGGGGGGGGAGGGTACGAATCCAGCGCCACGCACCCCCCCCCCCCCCTCGCCCCCATCCACCCCAAAATCCCCACTACTCCCTCCCACGACCACTGCGCGCGACTGTTTTCTACCGATTCTAACGCGATTTGATCCCCTATCGATTCCGATTAGTGATCTCGATCGCTTCGAGTTAGACAAATTGGGTCGTGCACATCGGCGGCGCAAGGTTCTCCGAAACAGAGGACTTTTGTGCGTAACTAGGTAGGTTCAGGATCAGGACTGTTTATGATGGGTACCCCCCCCCCCCCCCCCATTTCGACCCCCCCCCCCCCCCCCCCAGTATTTCCCGCTAGGCTTGTGGAGGGTGGGGTGGGGGTGGGACAGAATGGTTACGCCATGGCATGTCCTGTGTCCTCACCAAGCTTGTCGCACTTGGCGCACTGGATCTTGGTGTATCTCGCTTGGGTCGTGTATTCGTCATTGACGTATATGACGCTGTCCTTTTGCGATCTGCAGTTTCTTCCACCGTAATAGGAAACGGCGCACGTTTTTCCAGTGGCGTCATAGAGGGCGGAATTACAAAACACCCTCTCGGAGCAGAAACGGGCGCATGACTCCACAGATGGTACGGAGGTCTTGACGTAGTAGAAATTTAGTCGGGAAACGGTGGGACGGGTGTATTGGGCGCGGTAGGACACCGAACCCACGCAGTGGGGTGCTGAAAGATAGATTGACTTTGGGATTAGGTGCCTCGACCACTTGAAGCACACACAGGGTTTGAATCTCGCTGGCTGGCCGCAGGTTGTCGGCGTAATGTTAGTTAATGCGTGTGCTCACTTGATCAACGTGTGCTTGGAGCAGTTTTGAGCACCATGTTTGACCCATCTGGAAGTTTCGGTTTCGCCACGCCCAACCCTCCTTCCCCGTCTCGAAATAATCAGCTAGACCTCCCCCCCCCCCCCTTTCTGCAAAGGCGTCTGGGTGTCCGGTCTACTGAGAGAGGACATGCCGTCAGGGCAAAGACGTATTTCTTGTTACTCAGAACACAGACGACCGGACGCTCGGTTTCAATGTAGACTGGATTGGGTCATTTCGTACATAGATTACCGTATTTGGGTTGAGGGGAGATTGCGTACAGGGCACAGGCAGAGCAAGACAACAGCCACCCATTGCAACTCTAATACTCAAGTTTGGGAGATCCACACAAGTTTGAACCGACCTTTCCTGGCGCTAGCCGTGCGGAGGAGTAGGACGCCGCAGACGATAATCGCCGCTCCCAGCAATCTTTCGCTCGCTGCCATTTTGCTGTCGCGCAAAAATCGACTCGTTTCGCGTCGATTCCAGTGGAAATCGGATCTGGGTGTCAGTCGAAGGACTAAAGTGACGACGGAAGTCCGATTGGGATCACTGGGAGCGCCGAGAAAATTATCTGCTCCAGATGTGCGTGTGCGTCCTTAGAGTGAGTGAGTAATTCGAATCAGCCAATGTGTGTTGCAGACCGGCGCTCCCCCCCCCCCCCCCCCCCCCCCTTCCGTCGCGCGTCTTACCGGGGAAGGGGGGGGGGGGGGGGGGGAGGGCCAAGGGTCAGCCTTGACTCGTCACACTTCCCCGAGCGCGCGCGTGCGCGCGAAAAACGCTACTATTCGCGCGCCGAACGCTGAGTGGCGCAGACAAACTTCTGTCTGTTACGCAATCTGCGGCTCAGACGGCTGTGCGGCGCTTTCCGTCACGCTAGACGCGCCGGTGACCTCATGGCGCGGCCAGCACCCGCTGGGATAACAAAAGGACGTTCTAGGCGTCGTCTTCCGCCGATGACTGTTTCTTCGCGCGCGGCAGAGACAAGTTTCTTCATCCGTTGACCGCCCTTTGACGAGTGCCGGCTGCGACAACAATGCCAGCTTTCATTCGTTCTGGCAGTGTCGCGTTGCGGGGAAGCGGTGTAGACTTGTGTACAGAAGTTAGAGGTGAGTGCGCGAGCCTCAAATCGATTCCAGTAACCTCAACGCTGAATGAAACGCGCAACTCGCACAATGAAAGTACGCAACGCGTTACAACTCCGCTATCACTCGGCGATGGCACACAGAGCATATTTTGATGTTTGAGACGGAGTGTGAGTCGCTTTCTGAGCGCACATCGCGCGTGAACAGATTGGGGGTGTCAGTCCAACTGCAGTCGATATTCGTGCTGCGCTTCCCAACCGTACTGCATAGAAGATAGGCTATAACGAACTGACCTCCAGGCGGTTCCATGGTGTAGCGGTTAGCACTCAGGACTCTGAATCCTGCGACCCGAGTTCAAATCTCGGTGGAACCTATACCTTTTGCACTTCAACAATTGCCTTTTGTAATCGAGAATGGCTTTTGCACTTCTGAAAACTTGTGCACCCAATGGAAATACCTTGTGCATTGTTATGCAAAATGATGCAAAAGTACAAATGAAACATTTCGAACGAAAAATGTAGGTTGGAATGATTGAATAATTGAATTTATTTATTAAGAGAGAAAATTTAAAGGACTTTCTAGAATACAAAGAATGTACATAGCGGAAGGACGTACATATGGGTTTCGAGCTCGCAAGCCGCCCATCACACAAAGACAGGGTGCTTACCTAGCACTGAGTATCAAACAACCACGGCAGAAAATCACCTTGACGATGAGATCTGGAGATAACGCCAATGGGAAGATTACTACATGTGCATACGGCACTCCACTTCTAGATGACCCATCACAACGCCTGATTCCAGGCGCTTCTCCTCCTTTCACTGGTTCTGGTGCGGTTGTTGTTGTCGGCGTCGTCCTCTCTCTCGTCGTAAGACCTCCTCCCTCTCCCTCCCGCACTCCCCTCCACCTCCTCCTCCCTCCTCCTGCCGGCCAGACACGTCCTGACCAGGTCCACTGCCAGCACTCCGAATTCCAGCACTGTGATCATGCTGACGCCTACAATGGAGTGTTAATTAACATTCTATGTCAGTGCAGTATTTTGATTTGAGAATAGTTCAGCTGGAGAATTATATTGTTTACCAAGCCATAGCCCCAAGTGGCCGCCAATGTCCGCGACGAAGTTGGCAGTCTGAAAGATGAAATAATGTTGATGTTGATACGTATATCATCCTTTTAGTTTGCATTACAACGATGCTTGTGCTTCAAGTGTTTAAAGCAGTTTGCCCTGGAAACTCAGTCTGTGTCTTTGACTTTGTCAGTGTCACCGACTGTTGCGATTTTGCGCGTCAATATTTTCTCCTTTCGCCAATGATAATATACTAGCGTACTTGACAAGTTGTTTCAAGGATTGATTGGAGAACCACGTCAAACCGTGTAGGCCTGCGTCTCCCACAACGTCTCGTAGTTCAGCCGCTCGTAGTACACCTCGATCACCGCTGCGTGGTTTCTAGAATTGCTCTTTTCTCACGTTTACATTGACACTGGCCAGCCGAAAGTGAAGAGCTTGATGGCTTACTTGTAATGCTCGAGACAGTCCTCATAGGAAGTGTCGTTGCCGCAGTCGCCAACCTGTTCACGAGTAGAAACTGTTAAGAGATTATACAGTTGCCTATACGTATGGTACCAAGGAAACTCCAAGAAATTGAAACAGAAGCGAATTTGTGGTCACAAAACTTCAGTAGAACGGTTAGCAGAGTAGAAACGGTGCACCTACCTACCACAGGGGCGTAGCCAGGATTGGCAACTGGGAGGGGCAAAAAAGTTTTAGGGGGGGCACAAATTATTTTGCTGTTTTAGTTCTAATTTCCTATATTCAGCGCCGAAGGCGAAAATTTCGTTATTTTTGGTCTTGAAGGCAAAATTTCCAGTATTTACAGCATTGCAGGCAAAAAATTTCACCATTTATAGCGCCGCAGGCAAAAATTTTTGCTATTTGTAGCGCCGCAGGCGAAAATTTGTACTATTTCTTCGCCCGGCCTCAGCCGGGCGAACCCCTACGAGACCTTTTCGTGCGTGCGTTCGTTCGTTCGTTCGTCTGTAACGCTCTCAGATCTCGGCGTTGGAACGTCGTAGGAAGGAGATCTTGGGCTTTATGGATAGGTCTCGACTCACTGATCATTCAGCTAAGAGGTTTCGAAATTCAAAAGTTTGAAACTCGCATGTTACAGTAACCCGAAAGTCAAAACGGAAAACGGCTATTACTCGCTCATATTACGTCGTAGAGCGGCGTGAGATAGGTCAACTAAAAGGTCTCGACGTGCGCTTTCATTTGGCATTAATAATTTTCTTAATTACGCAACACGCACCACGAAAAGCGACATTGTCGCGTTTTTAACGCAGAAATCGCTCTAACTCGCTCTGCGTGCGTCGTACGGAGACAATCTTGAGTTGGTTGGATGGCTCTTGACTCACTGATCATTTCTTCTTCTATTGGTCGAAACTCAAAAGTTTGAATTTCGGGAGCTACAGTAACCCAAAGGTTTAAAACGAGAAACTTATCTAACTCGCTCGTCTTTCGTTATAGAGAGATGATCTTGAGTTCGCTGAATAGGTTTCGGCACACTGACAATTCCGTTAAAAGAAGTCGAAATTCAAAAGTTTGAATTGCGCGCACTACAGTAACAGGAAGGTCCAAAACGCAAAACGGCTCTAACACGCTCGTCTTACGTCGTAGAGCGGCGTGCGATAGGTCAACTAAAAGGTCTCAACGTACTCTTTCACTTGACGTAAAAAATTTGTTAATTACGCAAACACGCAACACGAAAAGCGACATTCTCGCGTTTTTAACACAGAAATCGCTCTACCTCGCTCAGCGTGCGTCGTAGAGAGACGATCTTGAGTTTGTCGGACAGCTTCGACTCACTGATCATTTGTTCTTCGATTGGTCGAAACTCAAAGGTTTGAATATCGCGAGCTACATTAACCCAACGGTTCAACACGCAAAACTTCTCTAACTCGCTCGTCTTTCGTCGTAGAGCGGCATTCGTTCGACTGTTTGAAAGCTTACGTTGAGGCAGTTGTTGAACGGTTATTCCTATAGAAATGCTTTTGTTTTTTAAACCCTTGTCTTGCGAACAACTTTGTCTGCTAAAAAAATTAATCCCGGGCGATCCCAATGTTGCCCTGCAACAACCGCTCAGAAATGCGTGTGTCTTGCTTAAAAATAATCCCGGGCGATCCCAATGTTGCCTTGCAACAACCGCTCAGAAATGCGTGTGTTTTGCTCAAAAAATTAATCCCGGGCGATCCCAATGTTGCCTTGCAAGAACCCCTCAGAAAGGCGCGTCAGAAGTAGCGCATGAATAGTGGACTCCGGGCGGGCGCGCGTCATATCGGAAAGGCTTCGAAATACTTTACAAAAGTATCCACTCTTTTACTCTTCCACTTTAAACCACTCACAAACCACTCTGTATTAATAAAACAACTCAACTTTTTTAAAACAGCTTGTTAGCGCCGCAGGCAAATTTTTCTACTATTTGTAGCGCTGCAGGCGAAAATTTTTACTATTTATAGCGCCGCAGGCAAAAATTTTTTCTACTGGCCGGCATCTGAGGGGGGCACGACCGGCATCTGGGGGGGGCAATTGCCCCCCCCCCCCCCCAATCGCCCCCCCCCCCAATGCCCCCCCCCTGGCTACGCCACTGACCTACCAACCAACACATTACCACCCTTTCAAGAATATGCCGCTCCAACGTAAACCAAATTCTAATATTTACCGCTACACTGCCAGAAGGCCATCTCGCGGCGGAGTAAGTTGAGGAATAGACGACCTCATTGCATGGCTGAATGCATCTCTCGGTGCAGTGGTCCTCTTCTGAGTAGTGGAAGTCGGTGTGTTCCGTTAGACACTCGCCTGGAAGTGATCTTGCACTTGCAGAGTAGGTAACAAATTTCGCAAATCAGATGTTCTAAGGAGAACTCACGCCCTCTGAAATCCTCGGCGCCACAGTAACTGTAATTTGCACTGTCAGTGCTGGGTTTCGGCGGCAGAGGAAACCTCGGATCGCCGCAACCGCACAGCAGCAACATTTTCAGCTGGTAGCAAGTCCTGTAGCAGCCCTGCAATGTTGACGCATTTCCGGTTTGTGTGGAGTCAAGACGACGTTTGGCACTCTGCCAAGAACCGACTTCAGGAGAGTAGTTGAACCCGTAGTAGATGTAGTCCTGCTGTGTCCCACTGAACGTGCACTCTTTGGAGACTAGACGTTTGATGCTTCGCTGAAGCGTGAGAATGTGGATACTGCAAGCGTTGCATCTCTGGACTGCTAACAAGCTTTCAAGAGGGACACAGACGATAAAACCGCGGGTGGCACAGTCACCCTGCCTGCACGCACAGACTGCAATCTTCAGAAGCTTAGAAAACTTTAAACTGCTTGCTTGCTTCCCATTTTAAACTTTGTTGGATGCGCTCTGCGTACATAGGCACACGGTATAAGTGTGTCAGAAGCACACCATGGCCATGCCAAAGGAGGAGATGAATCCTGTTGGAGCGCTGTAGCCAAAAGCGTCTGGAAAAGGGAAGTCCTGTTGATCGTGAACGAGTAGGCGGGCGCCGCTGCCTTCGGTGGTTGGCAAGTAGTCGGTCTTGTTCGAGTAGACCATCAGGCGGAGTCCTGTATTCTACGGTTACGGCTACCGCTACGGCTATGAATGCACGCTAGGGACTGTGACGCCACTTACCGTACATAGGACCGGCCCTCTGGCTGGAATAACCATGGGTGCGATTGAAGTTGAAAGCGTAGCAGTTTCCAAACACTGGGTCCATGTGAAGGTAAAAGTCGCTGAAAGTTGAAGAGCATAAATTTCTATATTACCGACTGAGACGCATTCACACCAGTGATGGCAACTTTTGAAATGTCAAAACCGGGTAAGTTAAAGTAAGTAAATTCCGACAAAATAAAACCGGGTAAGCAAAGGTAAGGAAAACCGGGGTAAGGTTCTAGAAAACCGGGTACCCAGTTTTACCCGGTTTTACCCGGTTGTTTTTGTCGATTCTGGGTAAGTCAAAACCGGGTACGGCTAAACGAAACCGGGTAAGTACCAAGTAAGTAAACCCGGTTTTTAAAAATAGGGTAAAACCGGGTTTACCCGGTTTTCAAGTTGCCATCACTACTTCACACAGAACCTCTCAATGTCGCAGGCGCGCCCATTGAATGAGCACATGGGGATAAATTCCCTAAGCTGGTAGGAGAGATCTTCGCGCAGCTCTGCGGGTAGAGAAGCCACCGCGAAGACGAGATTCTCCTTTGCTCTGGTCAACAGAGCAACCTCATCTTTGACTCCCTGAAATGGAAGGGCAGTGGATGGCAGGCAGGGGTAGTGGCCTAGTGGGTCGTGTTACTCGACGATTCATGTAACGTCAGTCGTCACCACTCTTGAACTCATACAACCACCAATGTAACGTCTCTCACCTCAAAGCCCTGCGCCCTCCAGTACTCCTTGGATATGCCCTTGGGCAGCAATACGTATGTGTCGTGTACTTCGTTCAGTTACGTATTGCTCTGGTTCCCCAAGTGTAGACGAGGTTGGAGTTGCCTGCAACCCGTGGACGTCTTAGTGTCGCAGTCCCCAACTGATTCGGGTGAACAGAGGGCTGCGCCCACCGTCGAACTGATACTGTATGATGTTGTTGAAGACTTCGAGTAGGAAGAAGACCAGATGGTGGTTGTTGGGCGAGGAGTAGAGGAACCAGGGAGTGGCGAAAGCCTCCAGCAGGTGGACCAGCTTGTTGGCGCTCACCATCGACAGCGACTTCAGGTAGGGCGACACTGGAAGTGGAAAAAATCCACAATACTGGCGTTTGGGCGCTATTGCTCTGGCCGTTTCAGAGAAAGTACCGAGTGTCCCATTCATCTATTCCTAGTTTTGATCGCTAATAACTTTGCGTTTTCCGACGAATTTCGCTGAAATTTGCACACGACAAAGACACATGGAATGAATTTTTTGTCTCTAAATTTCACGAACATCAACTACCCGAATCACAAGTTACGGAGCACCACGTAATCTCCATCATTTTCGATCGCCTCCTTAACCACCTCAGCGTCTTCCGAGACGGACACTTTTTGGCGCTCTTTCAAGGGGAATATCATTATCGCAAGTTTCGATAATGGCCTTTTGGCAACATAAGGTTGATACTGAAATGAACATTCTTCATACTACCCTTCCACTTGTCTGCCGTCAATGACCAGTCTACCCAGCCAAGCAAGCCAGTAGAAAACTGCGAAATTGACGTACATCACGTTTCGCCTTGTCATTCAGGCATGCCTTGAGTGTTCAAGCTGAAATTTGGAGACAAAAAATTCTTTCCATGTATCTTTGTCGTGTGCAAATTTCAGAGAAATTCGTCGGAAAGTGCAGAAGTTATTAACGATCAAGACTAGGGATAGATGAATTTGACACCCGGCATGTCTTCTCACCGCCTACCGTTGACGATGATGGTGAGAAGGCAGTCGAAGAGTGACTGCAGTCGCTGGTTGCCTGTCGTGATCAGCTTGTGGAACACCTGCAAAGGGTAACGGGGAAGCTGCGCTTCAGAAAACCGCGGCGAAGCGACCGGAGGAAGCAACGACGCACGATGACGAGCAGATCGGCGTGCGTGCCGGTGAACATGGGAATGTCCATCGGAACTCGGACGGAGTAGGGCTTGTTGAGACGGACCCCGAAGTTGCGCTCGCCGCTCAGCAGCAGCAGAATGAATATGCCCATGTGGATTAAGCCCACGCGAGCTGAATGGCCGAGAAAGAGTAGGAGAGAGCGAAAGAAAATCAATACACATGCGACGCACACGGTCCCGCTCATTGCCGTCAGAGGGAGAGGCGGAAACAACAAAGCTTGCGCTAGCGCCCTCGTCTTATCCGGCGCATTAGCCCGAGGGCGTCAGCGTTCAGTCGGCCATCCAAAGTGTCGCTGCGCACTCACACTGGTCGTTCCTGGCGTCGTTGAGGTGATAGAGGACGGGCACGAGGATCTCCAAGACGTCGCTCGTCTTCAGCACGTAGTACATGAACTTCTGAAGACGCCGAAGCAGCGCATTGTAGAGTACCGGGCTTTCTTCCAAATCCAAAAGTGCGCCAGTCAAACCTTGTTGTACTCGCAGCACTTCCAGAAGAGGACCAGCAGCTCCTGGTGGAAGGCCACCTTTTTGGTCGAGTTGGGAAGATACGTTTGCGTGAGTGGATTGTTCAACAGCCGAGTGAAGCCCTTGAGAACGAACTCGAAGTCCTGCAGGAAAGAAGAGACGGCTACCGTATCCAACAAACAAGTGGCGCTTCCAATATCGAGTAGCCCAATACCAAAGAAGCGTTCCAACCTCCTCCCTGTGTATCCTCGACAGATAGTTGATGAAGAAGTTCTCGTAGTAGCCGGGCTGAAACCGACAACGATTTTAGGAAGCATTCTGCGCCGAATGCTGAATTCATTGTGTTCGTGGATAGCGTGCTCTGTGCAATAGACTTAGGTTGAGCTTTCGACGCACAATTAGCGCCGCCGTCAGAACACCCCTTTCAGGTTTGGGTAATAACCAAATCTGTTACCCAAATCTGGCATTTAACCATCTGGGAAGGGATTCTAACGGCGTCGGAAGTGTGCAGAGAACGCCATTCACAAATACAAATGAAATCAACACGTTTCCGAACACAACCGACGACAAAAGTTACCGTAATCTAGGAGTACAACTGCAAGATGCCGTTCGAAATAAACGGTAGACGCTGAAGATTGTACCTCGACGGTGTCCGGTGTCTCCTCGGCGCCTCCGTCGAGTGTGTTGTGGTCGAGGCAGACGACGAGGAGTTGCAGGGCCACCTGCACGAGACTCTCTCGGCTGTCGGAGAAGAGCAGGTAGTTGTAGGGGAGGCCGTAGCCCACGGGATTGTAGGAGCAGACGAGGTTCAGCAGACTCGTGAACAGAGGCAGCACGTGACGATTCTCCGCTGAGGTGAAGTGGGCGATCCAGCGGTTCTTGAACGCCGTCCCGTCCGCTGAACAACGGCGCAAAGACGAAGCTATAGAGCTTGAGTGCAAGGCAGGGATAACTGTCTTTCGCGAGCTTAGAGGGAAACAACAAACGTGGGTCATGCGGTGAAGAAGGGGGGGGGGGGGGTGGCTTTCAGCACACCCATCAAGGAACCCACCGGCGGGCGCCACGTAGATGACTTCGGAGAAGCAGGTGAGGAGCAGCTTCAGAAGCTCCGCCCTGTGGTGGTCGTGTTGAGGGCTGCTCGACGGCTGCTGGGCGAAGCCAACGCCCGCCTCCCAAATGTACTCGCAGCTGTCGATGGACGCGAGGTCTTCGGCCGTCTCCTGTGGGCGAATTGGCGATCTTCAATTCAAACTGCAGTGCTTCTACATTTGACTGAACAAATGACTACATGGTAAAATTCTCAAAGATAGGCCGGACGGCCTTAGCAAATTCAAGCGATCCCCCCGGTCGGTCGGTTGTTTCGTTTCCCCATTATCCCCTCCGAGTCACTCACAGGGCCCTTCTTGTTGGAGGCGACGGTGAAGTCTGGACAGAAGAGCAAGTCGGACACGGCTCCAAGCAGCGCCTTGGCCAGCGGCACGGAAGTGTCCTTGCGATCGGCCGGGTTGTCGGCCGGCAGCGCCGACCAGAAGTAGCCTCTCCAGTCGGGGTCTTCGAAGATGTAGGGCAGAACGCGCGTCAGAAGGCGCACGCAGTTCAGCACTGGAACGAACGATGAACACGCGCTTGCTCCCCTAGCGATGGATGCCGTGTCGAACAGTGTATGCCGCCGACCTTTCTGCTGCTCGTTGGGCGAGTGGCAGGAATGCTCGCAGGCCTGCACGAGGCGCTCCACGGCCTTGTAGCAGAGGGTCGCGAGGTTGTTGGGGCTGTCCTCGCGCAGAGAACGGATCTCCGAGGAGGGAATCAGCGAGAAGACGTCGCCGGCCGTGCTCACGTTCTCGGGCGTCCAGAACTGCTCCCAGAACTGCTCGTTGGCCGGCTCCACCTGCTGGAAGCAACGGCTTCGTGAGGGAACAACAACAACAGATCGCCAGACAGAACGCCACTATCATCTTCACATCGCAAAGTGGCAAAGGAAAGAACCTTCTGCGAACCTTCTTGTTCGACGTCAAGTCGATGACGGCCTTCCGAAAGTTCATCCGGCTGTCCGACTGCCCCATTTTGAAGAATCAAGACGATTCAGAAGAGCGAAACCGGCCACGTCGACAGCTCAGATAAATAACAAGCGGCATAGCGAGCTCTCAGTTCATCACATCTGGCGTAACAGAAGAAGTGGCGTCGTGCGTCTTTACCTCTGAGAAACTAGTGCGGGCAATCGAGGCGTTTGGAGATTTCAATTTTCAACCGTAAATACGAAAACCTTATTTCGACGTAAAGCGCCAGTTAGTTGACTTCACAACTGCAACCTTTCAGTGATAATGGCAGGAAGGCGGCTACCACTCAAGCAACTGAAGATTCCATTACCGGCAAAACCGATCCAGATTAGAACGTGAGGAGAATCTTTTCTGGAGTTTATCGGTCGCTCAAGGATGGCTACACCTCTCTCTCTACCTTCTTTTGTTAGGCCGAAGTACCCAGGGCCGCCCAGCCGGCTGGAGAAGCTGCGCAAAATCGTGACTCAGCTTGTCAGAGAGGAGCGCATCGAGATCAGAAGACACCACGCTCTGGCCGCCAGGCCATATGCCGAAAGGGTGAGCTTGTTAGCTTTCATGACGCGTTATGTCAAGGCGCGGCCTAAAGCAGGGTTTTTTAGCACTCCGACCCCAAAAGGGGCGGAGTGCTATAGTGGAGCTGCTCCCGATCAAAATTTTTGCCCCAAGATTTCTCGCGCGTGGTTCGTCCGATTTGGACGGGGTTTTTTTTTATCGATAGCTCTCGAGGGATACTAGGGGTGCTCGGGCCTTCGTTTTTTTCGCGTGGTGGAAAAATTTTGAGAAAAATTCAAAAATTTGAATTTTTACTTACTGGGAGGGTGTTCACCCAGCTGGAATTTCTGGAATAGTGGGCCGATTTTGACGCCCTTTGGACATGTTATAGCCCTCGACGAGACGAACAGGGGAAAAAAAATCCCGAGCCAATCGGCCGACGCGTTCTCGGGTTACGGTAGCCGAAAGCGGTTTTTTGACAAAAAATTGCCTTTCAAAAATCCTAGTAAATCAGGGAGTTGTTGGATCGGGCCAGATATCTCAAATCGGCAAGATTATCATGTTCTCTTTCGTTTAAGACCAAAATCGCCGAAATCCGCCGAGGAAATCTTGAGTTCTGCTGTCACAACGGGTCTCCGTCGGGGGTCGAAAATTCCAATTTTCGACTTTCGGCCGTTTTAGCGCCCGATTTCGACGATTTATGGCCAAATGGACTGCACCACGCGATTCCCCGTTGAAAACTGATCCGGAGTCGATTTTCAAAAATATTTTTTCGGCTACCGTACCCCGGCCGCGTCCAAAATTCGAATTTCCACCCGGGTGGTCAAAATCAATGTTGGAGTCGATCCCGGTGCTTTCGAGGTCGCTGATGCCGAATCTGGCGTTATTTTGGCGTTTCGGATCAAGATTGGCGAGTTTTTGCCGATTTTCGACCTACCGAAGCCCTACCTCGAAGAAACTGAAAGCGAGGTGATTGAACGTTTGTAATGCCGATTCTAGGGTATTTCGCGACGAGGAACGCGAATTTGCTATTGGTTTCTCCATTCTGTGTCGATTTTGCCTTCAAACAGCCACTTTCCTAATGCCGAAGTTCAAATTTGAATGCAACTTTTACCGTACTCTCCTCAAACTATGTTGTAACTCAAATTTGCGCGCGCATTCAAACTTCACAATTGAAGGAAATTTCAGTGCGAAAAGACGGCGTGGTAAAGTAAGCATTTGCGCATGAATTGTCAATTCTGCCCGTCCAAAATGGGAAGGCGAGTCTACGATTGGCGCAGCCCTGATTCTTAGCTACCGGCTACTGGCTGAATCGAAGCGAAATGGCGCATTTTGGGCTCAATTCGTCCTGGTCTACAGGATTTCGGTGGAGTTCTGCTGCGCGCCGGCCGGTCCTTGTAGGTGGAGGGAATTGCGTACTCTGGAACTCGCGCGCCGGCGGAATTTGTGGAGACTCTTTGGGCGGAAATCGGCCTTATTTCTCATGATAAGTGAGTGGCGGCCTGCTTTCTCCCGTTCTGGTCGGAGTGCTTCACTGCAGGTTCTCCTGCACGTTTCCCTTGTTTTTTCGTCCGAGATCTAGGCGTATGGCGTACGCCTAGCCAAAAATTTTAGGCGTATTTCCCAAAATGTGGTCGTACATGCAAAATTACAGCGAAAAATAAGTCCAAAAACGTAACCAAATTAACCAAAATATCGCCACATTCTGCACTGATTGCAACGAAATCTGCTTAAATGAAAGGTAAAATCAACAAAAAATCTTCACGGATCACTTCAGCAGCAAATTTTGAGCCTGAAATGAACCGAAATTGTTCAAAATAGCGCCGCAGGCGAAATTTTTGTCCAAAATAGATTCCTTCTGCTGAAAAAGTCCTCTATGGTAGACTTCCAGAGCTGAATTTCTAGGCGTAAAAGTTTACGCCTAGTCAAAATTTTTTGGCGTATTCCAGAAATTTTGGGCGTAAATACGCCCAATATTACGCAAA